>JAJOOD010019206.1:0-28440 GCA_029582525.1 Solanum tacnaense
GGTTAAAGAGGGGGGGGGGGGGGGGGATGTTTGGAGCCATTTTGGGCCCCAGCCCAACGGCTAAAAGGGTCCAACAGCTCAATTTTAACGTTCACTAAAAAAATTTTAAAAAAAATTAAAAGACCGTTGAACCGGTTCAACCGGACAGGAACCAGACCGGAACCAATTCTTACCGAACCGGATCAACTGGATAAAAAATTGGGTTCCATTTCGGTACCGGTACTGGACTTACCGGTACAGGAACTGGACCGGACCGGTCAAAAACCTGTCCGTTTGCCAGCCTTAATATGCATCAACTTCGATATATAATCAAAGGGAATGCGACCATTTACCCATATGTATATGTATACGGTACAACTATCCATGATATGGTAGAGATGATGTTGGTTAGAAACCATAAGAAAATGACCATTGCCAACCCAATGATAGCAATGGTCATTTTCTTATGGTTTCTAACCAACATCATCTCTACCATATCATGGATAGTTGTACCGTATACATATACATATGGGTAAATGGTCGCATTCCCTTTGATTATATATCGAAGTTGATGCATATAATATGTCATGATATGAACTTTGAATGCATATAGCATGACGTTATAAAACTTACCCAACTTTTACTCTTTGGTATTATTAATCTCATAATTTTGTAATCATTTTATTATAACATGTAAATGCCTCGTACAAACACATATATATGCTTTATAAATAAACTTGAATATTTAACTCGACTTTAGCTAGGTAATTTTGACATGTGAATGTTCGTAACGAGTTTAAGGTACTTCACTTAGTTCCTATACATGTTTCTTTAATAGATTGTAAAAGAAAGTATTTTTGAAAACACATGGCCTTTCATAGTTTAAACATACAAGTTACATTGGAGAGATCTGGAAATAAACTTATCATTTTAATATTTTTCTAAAATACTTTTTAGCTAGAGGAGAGGATTAGTTGAAAATTCTTAATGTTCCTTCATAATCATTTTAAGACACAACACCCAAAGAAGAATAAGAATTCATACACATGGAAATATAGTCAAGAAAGTCGACAAAATGACCCGTAGATGTTAAATACCCTATATAATCAAACGAGTGAAACATTAACATAATAGAATCACGAAAATACTTTAGCTCACATCCCAATACCTTCCAAAGAATGTCTTTCTAGCAATATAGTAGTAAAATATCACATTTGATGTTTAGGAAATTTTCTAAAAGTCGTGCTCAAAGGAAGAATGAAACTTAGCCTTAACATACATCGCAAACGAGCTATCAAATGCCTAAAGATCCTTCATGAAAATTCTTAATTATATCCTAAGCTTCACAAAGAATATAAATATGTAGTCTACAATGACCTGTAATAGTTAAGAAAAACCTAAAACACCATATGTTAGGTAAAATGACAGATTTTCTATTCGCAACATAACTCGTCAAAACAATCGTAAAACTTTCCACAAGTGATCACAAAACGGTCTATGGACTTTTACCTTGTAAATAAAGGCATAAAGCTCCAAGAACATTTAATCATCACCAATTTCTTTCATTCGAAAATTTACTCAAATCTAACCAAAACAATATAGAAATATGTGCTAGTTGCTCTCCACAGCAACCCTAGCCTATGCCTTAATTTTTTAAGAACTTGGATGGTGAAATATATTGGTTTTGACTTTTGAGTTAGGAACCCTAAGGTAAAAGTGAGGAACATGAACTTTCTATTTTGGGATTTTTTTTTCCAAAAGAAAACAGTCTCAAAATAGACTAATAAAGTGATTTTGTCTCGACTCAATTTCCTAACCCGGATCTGCCCAGACAGTCCGCAGTAAAATTATCATAATTGTTTACTCTGTCTGATTGATGTACAGTTATGTGGATTGGAAACTAGACTCGCATATGTTTGATGTGATAGTTCATGATCTCTCTAACTCATTATATATTAATAGATATTCCCACCCCCAAGTCAGCCCACAAATATGATTGTATGAAAAAATTTCATCAATAAATTGGTCAATTAAGATTTTTGTTCCAAGGCTCCCTTTGGCCTATTGCTTTGGTTCGGAAAAATATTCAAATGAGTTACTATATACATTCCTTGATACAATTACGCATTTTCAATTTTACTCTTCTGATTTCATATAAATTTATGGATCTCGCCTAGACGAACAATGTAAAACTCTAGAATTAGGATAGTAAGCCTTCGATGGGATAATTTAACACTCTGAATGGGCAGGGTGTTACACCTATGATGTCTTCGGAATACACGTGCTCTCGCACTAATACTATACTTTTATCTTTGGATGTGTTTTTTGTCATTGCACTTCAATTAGTATTTTCTGAGAGCATAACTTTAAAACTTTACTTCTGCTATTTTCTTCAATTACATATGTTGACCCGAAGTTCGCTTTGAGTGACTTAGTGTAGGTGTTATCGTGACCTTTGAATTTTGAATTGTGACACTTATATACCACATAAAGGGGTATATATATGAAACTAAATTTGTTGAATCACTTATGTTATTTTATATTATAGATAAGGTAGAAGACATCTCTATTAAAAAACCTAAATTTCCTTACAAAAATTTTAAAAGCTCTTTACGAGAAATATAAGCTTGTCTAGCTTATATTTCATCAGTATTATGAGTACTGCTATCATTCCTGTAATAATAAAGACAATTGTTAAATTTCTGTCCTACTTTTCTAGTACATGTGAACCTTCTGTTTTAAGGGCCTTTCTCTTCTATAAGCACATGCAGGTATCTTCTTTGAAAAATAAAAAAATAAAGATTGTCTAGCTTTAAAAGATCAGCCTCTTGTGGAAACAAAAGGAACCTGAAGGAGATGATCAATATACATAAATACAGTTAGTTATACAAGAGAATTTTCTGCATTATGGAATTGCTTTTATTAGCTATTCGTTTGTCCTCCAATGTCATATTATCTCAGTGCATCATCCCAAAATAGTGAAGCTGCTACTTTCTATTGGTCGGCTGCTTGAAGTGGTTGGGAACGCCGGGTTTGTTTAATGACAGTGATTGGTCTACCAGACACAAGTCCAATTGTGCAAAACTTGAGCAGTTCCAATAGAGAGGAAGAAATGAGACATTTTAGGAGTTCCTCCACCTTAAAATCAAGTAAAACAAAGTGCACGTTTGGCGGCTTCAAGGGTGTTCAGAAGAAGCATTGCAACTGTCATAGGACCTACACCTCCAGGCACTGGGGTTACAGCAGAAGCGATCCTGACTGCTTCTTCAAAGCAAACATCTCCAATCAAACGGTAACCATGTTCGCTCTCAGGGTCCTGCACCAATTAAACATACAAATGTGTACACAATTATTTAAATCAATTTACTCTTTCGGACAGAAAGTTATGATAATCCAACTGAGTTAACTTTCACTGTTATGCACTTAGGTGCACAAGATAATGCAATATTACGGAGGAACTTGAGAAATTACCTCAATTGGGTTTATTCCTACGTCAAGTACAACTGCTCCGGGCTTTAACCAGCTACCACGGACTAAATTAGGTACTCCAGCAGCTGCCACAAGTATATCAGCTTCGCGAGTAATAATTTCGGGATTCTCTGAATATGCATGCACAATGCTTACTGTTGCATGGTGCCTCTGCAAACATTGTTCACACCGTTTGATATGGTGAGAAGAAAATAGGTAGACTTTAATAAGGAGAGATTATATTAATATAAGCAATCAAAAATATCTTGTTACCAAAGACTGGAATACGCAGTATAATAAATCAATCCCATGTTTGGTATACAAGCAGAGTGTTTATTTCCTCATTATGCTTTTGCAATATCTTGATACATATGCAATCTAGTGCTATACATAGAAATGCAGAACATCAAAATATTAAAATTGTTTGACATTACTGAAACTATTTACTTATACAATAGTTAAAACAATAAAAGTTTATATGCCCCAAAAATTTAAAATAGTCAGGAACATAGTTAACGAAAAAACGTATATGATAAGGGAAATGAAACCTCAACTTATAAAACTTATACAACAAAAACTATGCCTCAGTCGGAAAAAAATCGGGGTCAGCAATGTGTAACAACCTTCAAAGTCATTTTGAGATTCTTACGTGTTTTCCCTGGTGTACCCTACCCGTAGATTTTGTATAGTATTTGTGGCCTGCAGTGAAGAGTGGCATAGTTCCCGAAGTGATTGGACGGGATTTTGACGAGTTTTTTAAATTTGGAAGTTGAAATGTTTGACCAAAGTCAACATTTGAGGAAGATGAGCTTGGAATGGAATTTCAATAGTTTTGTTTGGTCTGGAAGGTGATTTTTGAGTTCATTGGACTTTTGGTTTGGATCCCAGGGCATTCGGATGAGAATTGGGTCATTGGTAAGGATCTTGAAAATTTAGAAGTTAAGAGTTGACCTTAGTTAACATTCGGTCAAGACGACCTATGTTTAGCATGTTGATGGTTCCAACAGATCCTAAACGTCATTTCCAATCTACTAGCATATTAGATTTGTCTTCACGAAGTCCCGAACAAATTCCAAGGGCCTGTTAGAGAATTTCATGCAAACACTAGTTTTTGACAGATCTAGTGCAGGAGAAATCCTTCTTCGCACTCGCGAGCCTCTCGACGCGTTCGTGAAGGAGTAGGTTTGGTCTTTGTGATCACAAGGGTCGGACCGTGTTCGCAAAAAGGTTAAGCAGGTTTGGGTCAGTGCGAGTGTGCATCACATTGGTGGGCTAGGCGATGTGTTCGCTAGGGTTGGGTGGAGTCCATGCATAGATATGGTTCGTCGCGTTTGTGATGAAGGAAGTCACCTGGATAGAATTAAAAACCTTTTTTTTTTAACTTCGACTAGATAACTCGATTTTGGGACGATTGAAAAAGGGATTTTCAAAATTTCTTCAGTGGGTAAGATTCTAAGCCATTATTTTAATCATTCCCCGCTAATTATTTATCTATTTACCTTTAAATCAGTGTTTTAATTTGGGAAAATGGTAATTTTCGAGTTTAAGTTATGAAATTGTATTTTGATGAGTTGATGGTCGATTTGAGCTCCGTTTTTTTAAAGAAATATCAGATTTAAGTTCCGTATGTTATGGCTAACATGACTTTCAAAGAAAATTTCAATTTTGCCCTTGTGGGCTTGAAGTTGACTATTTGGACTTGGAGTAAAAGTAAAACAATATGGGTGTCTATTGACTCGTTTACTTATACAGGTTACGTATTTGACCAGATTGGACTCGTTCAAAGGCTTTGAGGAAGGTAAACCATAATTTGACTTGTCGAGTTCAATTAAGGCAAATTGAGACTTTTTTCAACTCTTTTTGAATTGTTAGTGTCTTGTTTGACAGTGTGAATGCGTAATGGGGGCCCGTATAAGTGAGATGACGAGCACTTATGCGGATACAGATGCCATGTTCTAGGTAGATGTCAGATATTGATTGCTTAATTGATTTATGACTTCTATGTATGTTGGAAGCATGATAAGTGATTTGTCTTGTTGTTGCCCGATGATATGATCTGCTTAGTGAGCAACAACAACATCAGCATACCGGTTAAATCACACTAAGTGGGATCTAGGGAGGGTAGAGTGTACGCAGACCTTAACACTACCTGGTGGAAGCAGAGAGGTTGTTTCCGAAAGACACTCGGGTCAATTTGCCTAGTGAGTATGAATCATAATTTCTAGACAATGTGAATCTGAGATCTTTCCGCGACTAGAAGGCATTCTCATTTGCAGTTATGATGTCTTATCTTTTGTATTTAAAGCATTCTATTATATTTCATATTAGCTCATATGCAGTCTTTCTTCTCTTCTTTAAAGCCTAGAGTTGGAATTTGTTGAATCATATCGTTCTCTCCTATGTTGCGCGGACTCTTCATTTTTGCAGGTGAACCCGTCTCGACGCGACACGGTGCGGGAGCGGGTGCAAGGTGCGTGTCGGATTCGGTCAATCTGATCCGGACACTTTGACCAGAGCCGAGAAAAAATTTGGGGAAAAGGAGAAGTTTCCGGCGACGTCTTCAGAGAGGAGGCGGAGCTATACGAAGCTTGAAAAAGTACAGAGAAGAAAGAGGAGTTTTTTCTTGAAAAAGTACAGGAAGTACAGCTTTTTTATCTTTTTTGAAAAATTAGTCTTTTCAACTTTTCTTGAAAAAGAGAACTAGAGACGAAGGGTTTCTCTAGATAAGTGTGTCCTTTTCTATTTATAAAATAAACTATACTTTTAATGTTTATTATATTCTCTCTCTTTTTTAACAATTATACTCCTTTTATTTTGTATGCAATTATACCAAAATATGCAATTCATTATTATATGTATTTCATAAATTTTTTTTTTTTTTTATATATATATATATATCCACTTATTTGATTATACTAGATATATTATTATTGTTGTTATTGATATAATTTATTTTTAGAGGTACGCTAAAAATAATAAGCAATTATACCATGTATATATAATATTACACCTTATATTATATATACCAGGTATACCAATTAGCCGTATCCCCGCACCCGTATCTATACTCGGATTCGCACCCCCGAATCTTAAAATTTAAATTTTGCCGAATCCGACTCTCGAATTCGCATCCGTCTCGGATACCCGCACCCGAGTCCGATCAACTTAGGTTCTCTCTGATGGCACAAGGGGAATGATCTGAAGGTAATGTGATACAGTTATGAGAAACGGTGCCTTCCTTAATATATTTCCGATGACCTACAGAGGATCCAGAGGCGGTATATGGACCTCACAAGTCCCCAATGGTTCCTAGCTAGCTACACTATTGCAGTTGGTACACACCTGTTTTTGGCCAGGTAGGAGACATATGCATCATATGAGTCCATTACATTTTTCTGAATTTGGTGTTGTTATGGTGTGATAGGTGAATAAGTTCTTATAAAACTGACTTCATAACTTTTATTTGACTATACTGTGATTTCGGAATATCTGGACTTGATTTATATATGTTTTTGTGACAATAGCTGCTAGTTAAGGTCTATATAATTTGTAATGAGTAGTATTTCTGCAAAGTATCGGCACAGAGCAATTTAGGATTAACCCTCGCCATCACTTAGGATTTGGGTTAATCAACGATGTTGTTGAGTACACGTGGATTCATATTCATGTTGTTGGTAGCGGATTGATCTTTCACTCAAGATTCCGAGGTAGCTACTTGGCCGATCTACAGTTCCTTGGATCTCCTCTATCCTTATCTTATTTTACGTCATTTCTTCTTTTAGGATATAGTAGAATTGAAGTGTATATTTGAATTCACAGAGGCTTGTACTAGTGACAATAGATTTTGGGGAGTTAGGTATCTATTTTCACATTCCGTTATGAGTTTTACGTAGATTGATTTTATGACTTAGTGGGTGTTTGGATTGACTTATTTTTTTGTGAGTTTTGACTTTTAAACTCTTTTTTAGTTTTGGAACTGTTAGGGTAATTTAAAAAGTCACTTAGAAGTCAAAAGTAAGGTGTTACCAACTTATGACTTTAAACTTTTAACTTATAAGTCACTTAGAAGTCAATCCAAACATCCCCATATTCTGGTTTTTTGTATTACTTCAACGTGCTTGATTCTTCATCTTGTGATTATGATTGGGTTCCCTATCAGTGGGGGTTGAGATAGGTATCATCACTTCCCCAATTTTCAGGCCGTGACACTATATGAATCCTTACTGACCATGTTACTCCATTTAAACTAATCACAGACAAAATTATGCAAATACAACTGATAAAGCTATCACTTAATTTATATACTAAAGTATTCTATCATTAGCACTCAATCTTCTACATTTAACTTTAGTCTGAACTAACTTAAATTAGCATTAGCAAGGAAATTTTACACTAACTATTGCAAGGCTACAAACTGTGTTAACAATACTCTAGTATAACAATACCACAATGGTGTGGTTATTGAATAATACACAATGACATATAATTGGACAAAATCTGTGTATGAATGACTAATTATTCGATCTCATGTCTAATACTATGTGCTATTGGCGTATAACTGACACCTTAGTGTGGCACATATATTTGAGAAGAACAGGATTAACAAGATTAAAATAAAGCAACAGCTATCTGTGACAGATTTATTACCTGCAACAACAAAAAAGTAGGTAATCCAACGATGTTGCTCCTCCCAATCACTACAGCTCTCTTCCCAACGATTTCAACATCAGAACTTAGCAGTAACTCGATGCAGCCTTTAGCAGTGCACGGGATGAACAATGGCTCTCTACCCTGAATGGCCAAGTTCCCAATGTTTAATGGATGAAATCCATCCACATCTTTTTCTAAGCTTAGTACATTTAAAATCTTTCCCTCGTCAAAATGCTGTTCCAATGACTTCTGTTAGCAACAGAAAATATATAACAGACTGGGTGGGTAGGGGGAAAAGCATAATGACTACACCATATATTAACTGTGATTGCACAGACTCAATTGATATCTCTCCTAGATTTCAAATCTAATATTCTGAATTTCAACTTCCATCTGACCATAACAGAGATGAGCTTTATTTTCAACCATTTTTAACATCTAGTTTGGGAGAAAACAACGAATAAAGAAATATATTCTCAAGTTTAAGTATCAACTAAATTATCGGAGACTGGTAGTGTCATGCTTTCTCATGTCTTTCACATAAAATGAATAAGCACATACTACTTAGTCGAAGATTTACCTGTGGCAAGGGAAGCTGCACAAGAATACCGTGGATTGATGCATCCTTGTTATAATTTGACAATGCATCACAGACATCGTCTTCTGTACAGCTCTCAGGGAGTTCAGCAATTGAAAATCTGAACCCAACCTCATGGCAAGCCATTATTTTGTTACGGACATAGGCAAGAGAGTCTCGCCTTTGGCCAACCAATATTACAGCCAAACCAGGGACCTTTCCTATTGACTCCTTCATTCTGCTAACTTCTACAGCTATGCTTGATTTAATTTCCTCGGCAGCAGACCTCCCATCAATTATTCTAGCACTATCATTGTTGACTGCTGAAAATAAATTAACTAGAAGCAGAACTTTTCTTTGTTTCTTTTTTGGTTCAATCATAGGGAACTTGAAAAACCGGAATTGCAAAGAATAGTTAAGGGTAGTGAGTGTTCAGGATCATCAAAAAGCATGATTGTACAATATTAAAGTGATGGAACAACCAAGGTTGTGTAGCATGAAAATTTCCGCCCCCAAAAATTTGACAAGTATTTACTTTCTGAGGCTAAGGCGAGATCGGAAGCATAGTTTGACAATGTGAGGTGAAAAGTCCAAAGAAAATGGTCCTTAAGATATAATAGAGTCCTGTTACCCCAAATGTTTCTTTAAAATTTGGTTCCTCTGTTAAGTTTGGTCCCAAAACCTTTAAACCCCTGCTTTTGGAGTTTGATTAACCCAATGAGAACAGCCAAGTAGTAGCATAAACTGTCCCACTAAATTGGAAAAAAGAAACTATTCACTATTGTTTCCATCAATATTTTCTGCTTTATTAATGTTTAGGTTGTAAACAAAGTATCTTCATAAAGTGACAATTTTCTTCCGTTTCTCTTGTTACTCTTTTGCACATGTGTTTCTGAGATTTCGTAGAGGGAAACAGAGAGGACATTGTGATAGACCTCATAAAGAGGATACTTATATTATGACAAAAAGTGAAGCTATTTATTTATACCTCTGAGAAACTAATTTACAATGATCATTTCTTACATGTTGACAACAACCACAGAAATGGGGATTTGCATTTCCCTTTTTCTTTTTATGTGGCAAATAGCATTGACTGCTCTAATTGAAGTATGCACTTGACTAGAAAAACTATCCAGCATTGGAAGAATGATTAATACTCATACACCATTTTCTGACTACCGCAAAATGCAGCCACATCTATGAGTCAAAGCTTCTCAAGAACACTGAACAAATCCATAAGATGATTGATTATGTTGAGAAAATACTTAGAATCCAGTAACATACCTAATCAAATATGTGATCGAAGCTAGACTGGTAATAAATTTTATACTTGTATTTCAGGGTTAATATGAGTAACCCTGAAATTAATTTAATATCCCAGGGATAGTAGAAGAGAGTTTCTCTTCACAATCTCAGCAAAACAAAACAAGATGGCAAGAACACAATAAAAAAGTTAATAATATGTTGACAAAATTGTTATAAAAGAAACAAAAATAAATATAGAATTAGGGCTGTGAGAAAAAAGTGAGGTGCTTACTGGATTTTTGGATTGGAGGAGAGTGAGAATGGGTGAAAGTGGAAGACCACTCATCGATGAGGTCAAGTGAAACAAGAGATGGAGGCCTTGGCTTTCGAATCTGAGACGAACTTAGACCTCTTGATAATTTATTCATGCTTCTCTCCCACACCATTTTTCTCATCATTCTCACAGGGATCATTTTTTCCCAAATCTCAATGCCAAACATCCACCATTACCAATTTTTATACATCTCTTTTAGGATTTCTTATGGTAACAATTTTTATAGGCCTAACGCACTAACGCATCGGTATCCTTTAGAGTTGGCACCAAGTTTCACTTGAACACCTCAACTGAACTATGTTCATTCTAGATACCTTATGTAGAACGATGTTCATTCTAGATACCTTATGTAGAGTTTCATTGTGTCATTTTAATACTTTTCTTTCAATCAACAAAATTATATGAGGTGTGTATTATATTCGGGAATGACGTGTAAAGTGACAAATTAAATGATGACACTTGTCACTTGTGTCAAAAGCAATTCTAAAATAATGTATTTTGAGTAAAAATAAAAAGTGACCAATGACTGAATAACATATGGATTTTACCCCAAAAAATAAAATAAAATCCCCCATTCCTCCCTACCTTGCAGAAACAGCTGCACCCCCCCCCCGCCCGCCCCGCCCCCACGCCACACTGTCTAAAATATTTTTCATCATCTTTCATCATCATATTGTAACTATATTTATTAACCATTGTTGGATGTTTAAGTTTGCAAAAATGGTGGCTGAAAATGAAAAAGAAGGAAGAAGAATGATTTTTTTTTAAAAGCTGACTAAATAGGGTTTTCATGCGCGGTCAACGAGTGTATTACACTTACTGAGTCATGTAAGCAAAAAATGTCAAAATGACACAATAGAAGCTAGCATAAGGTGTCTAAAATGAACATCGTCAAGTTAAGGTATCTCAATGAAATTTGTGCTAACTTTAAGGGGTCATCGATGGGTTATAACATCAAAAATCACCTTCCAAGTTTTAAAACAATACAAACTAATCCAAACCAATAAATTATTAAAATGTTGTTAAATTATTTGAAATGATTAAAAATGTCTTTCGTTTATGGTTTGATTAAAAAATGTCATTGTCGTCAATATTTTAATTCAAAAATGCCCTTATAGGCTTACAGTTATTTAATGGGTCAAAAATGCTTATTTTTCAAATAAATATATATTATTTTTTTAACGCATTCTTTTTCTAATAATAATTTTTAAAATTAGCAAATATTTATTCTACTTCATTTCAAAAAAAAATCTCATTTTATTATAATTATTTTTTATCATTATATAAATAAAAATTAATGATGGATATTCTATGATCTTATATAAATGACATAAATTATCCGTCGAAAAGGTACATGAAATTATTTTATTTTAATTGATAAAATGAGATTAAGAAGAAAAAAATTATTCCCCTGCATTTTTATTTATTAAAGTGATTTTAAGAGAAAGAAAATAAGAATATGGGTCTTTAATAATAGTTTAATTAAATAGAAGATTTGTTCAAAAAGAAAAGAAATAATATATTTATTCAGAAAATGACATTTTTGACCCATTGAGTAATTACAAGGGCATTTCTGGACCAAAATATAATTGCAAGGGCAATTTCAACCAAAGTATTTATGACGGAAATATTTTTTAGCCAAATTATAAACGAATGACATTTTTGTTCATTCACATAGTTTAAGGGCACCAGTCACTTTAGAATATCGATACGAATAAGATATCAAAATTTCACATTTTTCGTGATTGCACGAAAAATATCAAAAAAATTAATTCGTAAACGATCGAAAAATATAAAAATCAAGAAAAGGACATAAAATCACCTCAAAAAATTCTTGAATTGCACCAGTCACCTTAGAATATTGATACGATAAAATATCAAAATTTCACATATTTTCGTGACTGCCAGAAAATTATCAAAATTTTTAATTCGTAAACGTTCGAAAAATATAAAAATCAAGAAAAATACATAAAACACCTCAAAAATCCCTGAATCGCACCAGTCACCTTAGAATATCGATACAAATGAAATATCAAAAATTCACATTTTTCCTGACTGCCCAAAAAATATCAAAAAATTTAATTCATAAACGTCCGAAAAATATAAAAATCGAGAAAAAGACATAAAAACACCTCAAAAAATTTCCGAATCGCACCGGTCAAATTAGAATATCGATATGAATAAAATATCAAAATTTCACATTTTTTTTCATGATTGCTCAAAAAATATCAAAAATTTTAATTAGTAAACGTCCGAAAAAATATAAAAATCAAGAAAAAGACATAAAAACACCTCAATAAATTCCCGAATTGCACCAGTCACCTAAGAATACTGATTCAAATAAAATATGAAAATTTAACATTTTTTCGTTACTGCCCGAAAAATAAGGTCTAGTGGCGACATCGTCCAGTCGAGGAGGCTACCTGGGAGACCAAGCAGGAGATGCGGGAGTAGTTCCCCAGCTTATTTGAACCCTCAGGTATATCATTATCCTTACTTTCGCAAACGAAAATTCTGACAACGTGGATAGCCTCGAAATGTCGAGTTTGGTCTAGAACGTCCTTTCATTCAACTTCCGAGGCCTCCAAACTCATTCCGAGCCCCTTAGTGGATTTTGGTTTAAAATGGCCTTTGGGAGTGGAATCCACTTTTTATCGAGATAATCTCTGATTGAAATTTTGACTGCGCCGTTGAGTCCGAAATTTCAAATTTAGTAGGGTAGCATATCTATTCTATATTTGTCGAGTTTCGAACGAATCCCGAGCACCCCGTCAGAGATTTTAAAGTTGGCATAAAAAAATCAGCTTTTGAGTTGATATATAGCTGGTGCAGGCCATTTCAGCCTCATTTCTCAACTTCAAATCTTCATAACTCTCTCATTTCAAGTCCGATTTTAGTGATTCGGAGGTCCATCTTGTGGGGGATTTCGCAAGGAACGCGTTGGTGAGATTGGAAACTGATTTAGGGTCACCGTTTGAGGTAAATTTCGTGATATACCTTCTGCCACAACCCTTTTTGTGTGCTTGATTTTGGGAATTTTTGAGACTTGATATCTCAGTCATTTTTGGTCAGATTTCGGTAATTCTTGGAGCTATCTTGAGTGGTTTTTCGAGGAGAATGCATTGGCGTGCTTGGAATTTGTATTTGACGCTTCGTTGGAGGTAAGAATTATGTTTTAGCTGCTGCCATAGCTCATTTTCGAGCTCAATTTTTTGGGGAATTTTGGAAGATGATTTCTTGGCCATTTTAGGTCCAAATTTGGTGATTCAAGAGCCTACATTGTGAGGTTTTTTGTGAGGATTGTCGTGATGTGGTTGGTTTCAACAGTTGGGCCCTCGTTTGTGATAATTTGTTATAAATAGCAGCTGCCATTGTGGTTCAATTTTAGTGTAATTTTGAGTTTTTCCTTGCATGTTCGTGTTGGGACTATTCTGATCACCGAATTGTGTTCCAATTTGGAACAAAAGTTTGTAAAACTGTTTAGAACCTATTTTTTGGGTTAATTCCGGAATTTCTGGCACGGGTCCCACTTTTCCCATTTTTGACCTAGAAATTGGTATGCCTCAGTTTCTTGCGAATGTTATGTCTAAACAACCGTAACGACGTTGTGATTCTGTTTTAGATAGTGTGGCAGCGATCTGAGGCCGTTCGGAAGGGATAAGCTTTGGCGGAGTAGTTTGGAGCGCGTGTGTTCAGCCTACAGGTAGGCTACGACTTTTCTTTTCTTTTAGATTGAGTCTGAATGTGTGAGCGTATGTGGATTTGAATGAACATTGGGGTGGGGAACTAGATTAGCATGCCTTGTTCGATAAAATTCATATTTAGTCTAGACTTAGACTAGTGATGCCATAGACTCACGATTGTTCAGAGCCGATAAATTATATTATTTCTGCCCCGGTGTGACTTTGAGCGGTGTAGGTCCTGGTAGACTGATATAGCAGACTTGGGTCTGATAGAGATGAGCCTTAACTAAGAAGTGACTCAACAGTGGGGCCTTAACATCCATAGTTGCCGTATGATCCTAACTTTCTGTATTTCTGACCCCCTCCAGTCTCGTTTGTTGATACATACGGCTTCAGTTCGGTTTTTTTGTCACCGTGAGATGGTTAGAGGATATAGAAGATGGTAATGAAGAGTAGTTACCCATGACTTTTAGATGCGAGAATCCTTGGATGGTTTATTCGGAAGCTTTACGCTGTCGTGCTAACTTAATAGGAGGTTTCTCCCGCAGTTCGTGGTCCGGGCTCTATTCTTCCTGCTGCTTCTTATTTACCCTCCTATAATGGAGTCGACATATAGAGTCCCCCCCGGGTTATATCACTTTATCTACGGGTAGTCGACATCCGCGGTTCGAGGTCCGGGCTCTGTGCTATCCCTTGCAGAGTTCAACTCTCTCGACGTATCTACTATACGCAGACTCACCCGCGGTTCGAGGTCCAGGCTTTGTGTTTCCTCTCTTTCATAGCTCAGGAATACTGACATTTCTGTAATGCTTCGGGTTTACAAATATCCTCTAGTTTTAGTTTAGCTTTTTGTGTACCAAACCGGCCTATGGGGGTCCGTTCAGATTTATACTTTAATTTGCGCACGAGTCTACCTTCTGGACGTATGGGGGCCAGTTGGAGTAGTCACCTTAGGTTTGTTTTCCTTACACTCGTGTGCATACCTTTAATTCTCTTGTTTGTGACCTCTGTATTTCCTATTGCTTTTACCTTTCTTACTCAGTCGGCATATGATGCCTTCTGGGTACCTTTTCACGGGTACTCATACTACACTCTGCATCTATTTTTGTGATGCAGGACCGATCACCGGTCATTGGCGCCGCCATTCGAGCCAGTAGCATCCAGTATCTGGAGGCGAGGGTGACCACAAAGTACTGATTATTGTCGTCTCTTTCTGTACATATATTTTGTGGCTCGTCTTTTGTACTTGAGACAGGTCCTTGTAGTTGCTTATATTTATGTATGTTGGTCCACTTTTGGAACTTGTACTCTTAGTATGACTCTGTACTTGTAACTTCCAGGTTCTAGGAGGGATTCAGTTCTTATGTATGTATTCTTTTGGCTCGCATTATTCCATTTTGTTGTTATTGTTTCTGCCACTTGGTTTCTGCCCTTTTACCCACTACTAGCTGTTCTGGATTTCGGGTTGGCTTACCTACTGGTAAAATATAGTAGGTGCAATCACGGCTCGAGAAATTGGGTCGTGACAAGTTGGTATCAGATCCAGGTTGTTCGTTGGTCTCACTTGTATAGAGTTAGCGTTTAGTAGAGTCATGCGGATAGGTGCGGAGACGTTGTGAATTATCTTCGGAAGGCTACAGGATGTCATTAGGAATATTCTTTATGTTGTATTATCTCGTGCAGTGCGTGTTTCATTGGTTTTAATGGAATCTCACTTGTTTGACTCTTTCACAGGGATCCCTCGTAGACATGGTTCCCCCGGTGGTGACGATCCACCTGAGGCTGCAGATAGTGCCCCGGTAAGGCCTAGAGGTCGACCACGGGGTAGGGGTAGGGGTAGAGCACCTGCCCCGGAAGAGATATGGCTCTAGACCTGGTAGAGGAGCCTCAGGATGCACCTAGTCCCCCTCAGCCAGAGGGTCCAGATTTTAGCCCAGCCGCCAGCCGCACTGGGCATGACTTCTACTATTCAGGCAGCTATTGCCCAGCTACTTGCAGCTTTTGGGGGTGTACATCAGGAGCAGCCAGGTCCAGTTCCACCAGTACAACAGGAGCAGCTAGGTCCAGTTGCACCAGTATAGCAGGAGCGGCCTCCAACTCCTGTTCCAGGAGGGCACCCAGCCCCAGTGCCTCATGTCGCCCAACCAGATATTGCAGGAGGCGTTATACTATTCCAGGACCAGAGGATGCTTAAATATTTCCTCAGATTGGCACCACTGAGGTTCTCAGGGGCAGTTAGAGAGGATGCCTACGAGTTTCTGACTTCCTGCCGTGAACGGTTGCACGCCTTGAGTTTGTTGGAGTGTCGAGTGGCAGATTTCACAGCTTATCAACTTGACAGGACCGCCAAGTAGGGATCGCAGACATATATGGAGACTAGGCCAGTCGGGTCCCCTCCAGTGTCTTGGATGGAGTTTTCAGAGGCCTTCCTAGCTAGATTGTTCCCAGGAGTCTCAGAGCTAGGCTTCGCGATTAGTTTTCGAGGATGGAGCGGGGCTCCATGACCGTGTCTGAGTATGAGACGAGATTTTAGGATCTCTCCAGGTATGCTACTATGATATTACCCACAGAGGAGTAGATGATCCGGTGTTTGTTCGAGGTCTAAGGACCCAGTTGTGGGTTGAGACCCATTCTTCGGTTACAGCGGGCCGTACTTTTCTGGATATAGTTGATCACGCCCGTCGAGCAGTTTCGTTGCAAGGCCCAAGGGGGCAGCGACAAGAGGGCCCGGCATGAGTGTAGCTACACTGGACCCCGTTAGAGTTTCAGAGATTATCAAGGCAGGCCCCAGCAGGAGTTCCAGCAGGGTCAGTGTAGCCGACCTGTACAGGACTCACTCCAGGCTTTAGAGAGTGATCAGCACCAGCATGGTGCCTCTGTTCAGGGTGGGCCTTCTTATATTGTAGGCCAGAGGGTAAAAGATGCGGCATTGGCTGCTTCAGGTCAGACTGGTTCATCATATTCAGTGGGTCAGAGTACCGGGGATTCAGATGTGGGTACTACGGGCCGTAGCAGTTGCTACTTTGAGGGTCGGTCTTCCTAGGGGTGCTATGATTGTGGGGAGTTAGATCATTGGTCCAGAGATTGCCCCAGGCGGAGGGCTAGGCCTTCCACTTCCCAAACAACTCGGTCAGCTCCAGCAGCAGTAGCAGTACCCCAGCCAGGGGCGAGGACCAGGGCCATGACCGTAGAGGTGATCAACAGGGCTCCCGAGGTGGTTCCCGAGGAGGCAGGTCGGGTGGTAGAGGTGATTCCAGAGGTGGAGGCCGTCAGGGCCATTTATATGTTGCACCGGCGAGGGCCGAGGCGTCGGATGATGTTATTATAGGTATAGTTTCTTTATGTCAGCAGTCAGCTTCAGGTTTATTTGATCTGGGTTCCACTTATTCCTATGTATCTATATATTTTTCACCCCGATTGGGTGTGTCTTGAGCCTCTAGATGCACCGTTGCGTGTCTCGACTCTGGTAGGAGATTCTTTAGTAGTGGATCAGGTGTGTAGATCTTGTGTGGTCACTCTTCAGGGGAAGGATACCCGGGAGGACCTCATTCTGCTTGATATGATTGATTTCGAAACCATCCTGGGAATGGATTGGTTATCCCCTCATCATGCGGTATTGGACTGTTATGCCAAGATCGTTACCTTAGCCATTCCTGGCACAACCCCGGTGGTATGGCAGGGGTCTTTTAGTCACACACCGATTGGGACTATCTCTTATGTTCTAGCCTGGAGGTTAGTAGCCGGGGGGTGCTTAGCCTATTTGGCTTATGTTTGTGATGTGTCTAGCGAGGCCCCCTCCGTTGGCTCAGTTCTGGTGGTTTGTGAGTTTCCAGACGTATTCCCTGCTGACTTGCCTGGCCTACCCTCGGAGAGAGATATCGATTTTGCTATAGACTTGGTGCCGAGCACTAAGCCTATTTCTATCCCACCTAACCGGAGCCCCCGCAAAGCTTAAGGAACTCGGTATTCAGTTTCAAGGTCTCTGGGTCAGGGATTCATTCGGCCCAGTGTATCTCCTTGGGGTGCCCCATTCTGTTTATTAAGAAGAAGGATGGGTCTATGAGGATGTGCATCGATTACAGGCAGCTAAACAAGGTAACGATGAAGAACCGTTACCCCTGCCTCGCATTGACGACTTGTTTGATCAGCTTAAAGGCGTTGTTGTGTTTTATAAGATCGACTTGAGGTCCGGGTACCATCAGCTGAGGATTAGGGCAGCGAATATCCCTAAGAACGCATTTAGGATTCGTTATGGCCATTATGAGTTCCTTGTGATGTCCTTTGGGCTGACTAATGCCCCTGTTGCCTTCATGAATTTGATGACACGTGTATTAAGGCCCTATCTGGACTCCTTCGTTATAGTTTTCATCGATGATATTCTTGTAAACTCACGGAGTAGAGAGGAGCATGCGCAACATCTGAGGATTGTGCTCCAGACTTTGAGAGACCAGCGACTTTATGTCAAGTTCTTAAAGTGCGAGTTTTGGTTGGAGTCTGTGACATTTTTGGGGAACGTAATGTCCAATGATGGTATTATTGTGGATCCGACGAAGATTGAGGCCATTCGTGGTTGGGCTAGGCCCACTTCTATGACTGATGTTAGGAGCTTCATTGGACTGGCTGGATACTATAGGCGTTTAGTTGAGGGTTTCTCCACTACTGTTGCACCTTTGACTCGATTGACTTTCCAGGGTGTTCCTTTTGTGTAGTCTGAGGAGTGTGACTTGATCTTTAAGAGATTTAAGTAGTTGCTTACTACCACTCCTATCCTGACTCTTCTAGTTGAGGGTGAGGGATTTACCGTATATTGTGATGCTTCCGGTGTTGGTCTAAGGCGTGATGTGGTTTGGAAGGTGGGGCAAGGTTAGCCTCAAATATATTGGGCCTTTTGAGATCCTGAGGAGGGTTTGTGATGTTGCCTAGGAGTTAGACCTACCTCCTTCATTTTCAGCTATATACCCGGTTTTTCAAGTATCGATGCTACGCTGGTATATTCTCGATGAGTCTCATGTACTACAGTACGATTCAATTGAGTTGGATGACAGCCTGAACTTTGTTGAGGAGCCGGTTGCCATATTAGCTAGAGATGTTTGTCAGCTTCGTTCCCGGTCCATTACTGTAGTTAAGGTGCAGTGGCGACATCGTCCACACGAGGAGGATACTTGGGAGACCAAGTAGGAGATGCGGGAGCAGTTCCCCAGCTTATTTGAGCCCTCAAGTATATCATTATCCTTACTTTCGCGGACGAAAGTTCTTTTAGTAGTGGATGTTGTAATGACCCTCAGGTAATTTCTATGTACCCGCCTTCTTTTTGTCGGTTAGAAATTTCCTACAGCGACCCCAAGTCATTTATGACTTGCTGGCACTGACAGTTCCGTCGCATAGTCGTTCGTTTGGATTTTGTGTAGTTTTCCATGTTTTAGAGGCCTTGAAGCTTGAAACGTGACTTTTAGTCAGTTCATCAGGAAAACTGCCTTAGAACGGAATTCTGACAGTTCCATCAACTCAGGAATGGCCAAATTAGGCTAGAAGTGTGGTTAACTCGAGTCCCGAGGCTTTCAGTGCGAGTTTAAACCATTTTTAGCATTTTAGCCTTTAAAACTACCCAGCGGTTGACTTTGGTCAACATTCTTGGAAAATGTGTCCGAATGAAAATTCTGACAACGCGGTTAGCCTTGGAGTATCGAGTCTGGCCTAGAACAACCTTTCATTCAACTCCCGAGGCCTCCGGACTCATTCCGTGCCCCTCGGTGGATTTTGGTTAAAAATGGTCTTTGGGAATGGGATCCACTTTTTATCGAGATGATCTCTGATGGAAATTTTGACTGCGCCATTGAGTCTGGAATGCCAAATTTAGTAGGGTAGCATATCTATTTTATTTTATCGGGTTCCGAACGAATCCCGAGCACCTCGTCGGAGATTTTAAAGTTGACATAAAAAAATCAGCTGAATATACCTGGTGCAGGCCATTTCTGCCTCATTTCTCAACTTCAAACCTTCATAACTCTCTCATTTCAAGTCCGATTTTAGTGATTCGAAGGTCCATCTTGTGGGTTTTTTTGCAAGAAACGCGTTGGTAGCTCGGAAACTGATTTGGGGCCTCCGTTTGAGGTAAATTTCATGAAATACCTGCTGCCACGACCCTTTTTGTGAGTTTGATTTTGGGAATTTTTGAGACTTGATATCTCAGTCATTTTAGGTCTGATTTCTGTGATTCTTGGGGCTATCTTGAGTGGTTTTTCGAGGAGAACGTGTTGGAGTGGTTGGAATTCATATTTGAAGCTTTATTGGAGGTAATAATTATGTTTTTTCTGCTGCCATAGCTCATTTTCGAGCTCAATTTTTTGGGAAATTTGGAAGATGATTTCTTGGCCATTTTAGGTTCGAATTTGGTGATTCAAGAGCCTAGATTGTGGGATTTTTCGTGAGAATTGTCGTGGTGTGGTTGGTTTCAGCAGTTGGGCCCTCGTGTTTGGTAATTTCTTATAAATAGCAGCTGCCATTGTGGTTCATTTTTAGTCGTAATTTTGGGTTTTTCGTTGCATCTTCGTGTTGGGACTGTTCCGAGCCCCGAATTGTGTATTCCGATTTGGAACACAAGCTAGGGAAGTTGTTTAGAACCTATTTTTGGGATTAATTCTGGAATTTCCGGCACGGGTTCCACTTTCCCCATTTTTTTACCTCGAAATTGGTCCACCTTCGTTTCTTGAGAATTTAGTGTCTAAACAACTGTAATGACGTTGTGATTTTTTTTTTTTGACAGCGTGGCAGTGATCCGAGGCCGTTCGAATGGGAAAAGTTTTGGCGGAGTAGTTTGAAGCGCGCGTGTTCGGTCTACAGGTAGGATATGGCTTCCCTTTTCTTTTAGATTGGGTGTGAATGTGTGAGCCTATGTGGATTTGCATGAATATTGGGGCGGGGAACTAAATTAGCATGCCTTGTTCGATAAAATTCATATTTAGGCTGTCTCCGGGTGCAACGGGTACTTGAATAGTTATATTTGATCATCCTTGCTTCCTTGTTTGGCCTAATTTTGACTTATGAGTTATTATTGGAGCATGTTTGGCCTTAGTCTAAACTTAGACTAGTGATGCAATAGACTCACGATTGTTCAGGGCCGATAGATTATATTATTTTCGTCCCGGTGTGACTTTGAGCGGCGTAGGTCCTGGTACTAATATAGCAGACTTGGGTCTGATAGAGATGAGCCTTAGCTAGGCAGTGACTCAACTGTTGTGCCTTAACATCCATAATTCCCGTATGATCCTAACTTTCTGTATTTCTGGCCGCCTTCCGGACCCGTTCGGTGATATATACAACTTCAGTTCGGTTGTCTTGTCACCGTGAGATGGTTAGAGGATATAAAAGATGGTTACGAAGAGTTGCCCACGACTTTTAGATGCGGAAATCCTTGGATGACTTATTTGGAAGCTTTACGTTGCCATGGTAACTTAACAGGAGGTTTCACCCGCAGTTCGTGATCCGGGCTCTGTTCTTCCTGTTGTTGCTGCTTATTTACCCTCCTATGATGAAGTCGACATAAAAAGTCCTCCCCCCCGGGTTATATCTCTTAATCTACGGGTAGTCGACATCCGCGGTTCGAGGTTCGGGCTCTGTGCTATCCCTTGCAGAGTTTTGCTCTATCGGCGTATCTACTATAGGCAGACTCACCCGCAGTTCGAGGTCCAGGCTCTGTGTTTCCTTTCTTTCATAACTCGGGAATACTGATATTTCTTTAATGCTCCGGGTTTACAAATCTCCTCTAGTCTTAGTTTAGCTTTTTTGTGTACCTAACGGGCTTATGGGGGTCCGTTCGAGTTTTACTTCAATTTGCGCACGAGTGTAACTTTTGGGCTTATGGGGGCCTAGTTGGAGTAGTCACCTTAGGTTTGTTTGCCTTACACTCGTGTGCATACCTTTACTTCTCTTGTTTGTGACATCTGTTTGTGTTTTATTCTAGCATTTCATATTGTTTTTACCTTTCTTACTCAGTCGGCCTATGATGCCTACTGGGTACCTTTTCACTGGTACTCATACTACACTCTGCATCTATTTTCGTGATGCAGGACCGAGCACCAGTCATCAACGCCGCCATTCGAGCCAGTATCTGCAGGCGAGGGTGAGCGTCCTGATCATTGTCGTCTCCTTCCGTACATATATTTTTGGGCTCGTCTTTTGTACTTGAGACAAGTCCTTGTAGTTGCGTATATTTTTGTATGTTGGTCCACTTTTGGGACTTGTACTCTTAGTATGGCTCTATACTTGTGACTTCAAGGTTCTAGAAGGGATTCAGTTCGTATGTATGTATTCTTTTGGCTTGCCTTATTCCTTTTTGGTGTGGCTGTTTCCGCCACTTGGTTTCTGCCCTTTTACCCACTGCTAGCTGTTTTGGGTTTCAGGTTGACCTACCTAATGGTGGGATATAGTAGATGCCATCACGACTCGAGGAATCGGGTCGTGACATAAAAACACCTCAAAAAATTCTCGAATTGCACCAATCACCTTAGAATATCGATACGAATAAAATATCAAAATTTCACATTTTTCGTGACTGCCCGAAAAATATAAAAATTTTAATTCGTAAACGTCCAAAAAATATAAAAAACAAGAAAAAGACATAAAAACACCACAAAAAATTCTTGAATCGCACCAGTCACCTTAGAATATCGATACAAATAAAATATCAAAATTTCACAAATTTTCGTGAGTACCCGAAAAATATAAAAATCAAGAAAAAGACATAAAAACATCTCAAAAAATTGCCAAATCGCACCAGTCACCTTAGAATATCGATACGAATAAAATATTAAAATTTAACAGTTTTTCATGACTGCCCGAAAAATATCAAAAATTTTAAGTCATAAACGTCCGAAAATATAAGAATCAAGAAAAAGACATAAAAACACCTTAAAAAATTCTCGAATCGCACCAGTCACCTTAGAATATCGATACGAATAATATATCAAAATTTCACATTTTTTCGTCACTGCCCGAAAAATATCAAAAAATTTAATTAGTAAACGTCTGAAAAATATAAAAATCAAGAAAAAGACATAAAAACACCTCAAAAAATTCCCGAATCACACCAGTCACCTTAGAATATCAATACGAATAAAATATCAAAATTTCACATTTTTTCGTGACTACCCGAAAATTATCAAAAATTCAAATTCGTAAACTTCTGAAAAATATAAAAATAAAAAAAAGACATAAATACACCTCAAAAAATTCCCGAATTGCACCAGTCACCTTAGAATATCGATATGAATAAATTATCAAAATTTCACATTTTTTCGTGACTGCCCGAAAAATATCAAAAATTTTAATTCGTAAACATCCGAAAAAAGATAAAAATAAAAAAATGACATAAAAACACCTCAAAAAATTCTCGAATCGCACCAATCACCTTAGAATATCGATACAAATAAAATATAATAATTTCGTATTTTTTTGTGACTACCCAAAAAATATCAAAAATTTTAATTCGTAAACGTCCGAAAAAGATAAAAATAAAAAAAAAGACATAAAAACACCTCAAAAAATTCCTGAACACTAGCATCCCTTTCCACTGTGCATTTTTCAAACAAAGAAGACGACTATAGGATCGGATTCACTCTTCAAGAAACTGCTCGTCCCATACCTTCTGCCTGTCTCATATGTGTGGAACCTGATCTTTTTCGATTCCAGCCTCTCCCTCGAATACATAGGATAGGTAGGGCTGGGTGAGAAATGGTTCTCTCTTGCCAATAAACTTTCCCCGGCCACTTCACTCCAGTCACTAGCCTTGCCTTCGGCATCCCCCTCCTTGCGGTTAAGGTAACGACTTCGGGCATGGCCAGCTCCCATAGTGTGACGGACGGTGTGTACAAGGCTCGGGAATGAATTCACCGCCGTATGGCTAATTTTCGTGACTACTAAAAAATTATCAAAAATTCAAATTCGTAAACTTTCGAAAAATATAAAAATCAAGAAAAAGACATAAAAACACCTCAAAAAATTCCCGAATTGCACCAGTCACCTTAGAATATCGATACGAATAAATTATCAAAATTTCACATTTTTTCGTGACTACCCGAAAAATATCAAAAATTTTAATTCGTAAACATCCGAAAAAAGATAAAAATAAAAAAAAGAAATAAAAACACCTCAAAAAATTCTCGAATCGCACCAATCACCTTAGAATATCAATACGAATAAAATATAATAATTTCGCATTTTTTCGTGACTACCCGAAAAATATCAAAATTTTTAATTCGTAAACTTCCGAAAAAGATAAAAATCAAGAAAAAGACATAAAAACACCTCAAAAAATTCCTGAACGTACCAGTCACCTTAGAATATCGATACGAATAAAATATCAAAATTATACATTTTTCATGATTGTCCGAAAAATATCAAAAAAGTTAATTCATAAACGTCGGAAAAATATAAAAATCAAGAAAAAGACATAAAAACATCTCAAAAAATTTCCGAATCCAGTCACCTTAGAATATCGATACGACTAAAATATCAAATATCGATACGACTAAAATATCAAAATTTCACATTTTTTCGTGAATGCCCGAAAAATATCAAAAATTTTAAGTCGTAAACGTCCGAAAAATATAAAAATCAAGAAAAAGACATAAAAACACCTCAAAAAATTCTCGAATCACACCACTCACCTTAGAATGTCAATACGAATAAAATATACAAATTTCACATATTTTCGTGACTGCCCGAAAAATATTAAAAAATTTAATTCGTAAACGTCCGAAAAGTATAAAAATCAAGAAAAAGACATAAAAACGCCTCAAAAAATTCCCGAATCGCACCAGTCACCTTAGAATATCTATACGAATAAAATATTAAAATTTCACATTTTATCGTGACCGCCCGAAAAATATCAAAATTTAATTTGTAAACACCCGAAAAATATAAAAATCAAGAAAAAGACATAGAAACACCTCAAAAAATTCTCGAATCCAGTCAACTTAGAATATCAATATGACTAAAATATCAAAATTTCACATTTTTTCGTGACTGCCCGAAAAATATCAAAAATTTTAATTCGTAAACATCCGAAAAATATAAAAATCAAGAAAAAGAAATAAAAACACCTCAAAAAATTCTCGAATCACGACAAGAAATTTAACTTTTAACAACCACTTCATAACGAAGGGTTATAAATGCGGTCGTTAGTTGTAATTTATAGCGACCATATTTTTTTCCGGTCGCTAGAAATCATTTTAGCTTAATATATTAACAATGGGTAATATTCGGTCATATAAAAATATAAGTATAAATTATAGGAACCACATATTATAAGTACTAAATAACATTATATTCCTTCTAGTTTTCTATTTACCAAAAATCCCTTAAAAATGATGTTTGCGGGATATATAACGTTGTGCATGGGATACATTAGGTTTGATACATTCCACATAGCGGGATACATAGCGTTGTGTACGGGATACATTAGGTTTGATACATTCCACATAGCGGGATAAATAGCGTTGTGCATGAGATACATAGCGTTGTGCACGGGATACATGCGGAATACATAGCGTTGTGCACGGGATACATATCGTTTGATACATTCCACATAGCGGGATACATAACGGTGTGCACGAGATACATGCGGGATACATAGGTAAATAAGGAATTTTTGAAAATTTTGAAATAAATAGGTATAAATGGATATTAAGGTAAGTAAAGGAGTATAATTAAGTAATTTGTCCAAAATATAATAACATATAGCACTAGTTTTACCCCTTTTATTCTTAACCCACTCTACCCTTGCCCCCTCCATCGACCAAATAAAATCGAAAAGGCTTAGCATCTATTGTCCATGTCCCTTAATTAGCGTCGTTGGTTCTCTTCACCGCAACTTAGGGTTTTGAATCTTCCATAACTTAGGGTTTTGTCTCCTCAATGTGGCTTAGGTTTCATCTCTTTCTACGAGGTAAGTTCGTTCTCCATTAATTCAACATTTTGATTTTGCTTAGTTTTTAAGTTAGACTCTAACAGTGCAGAGATTTTGGTGGGGGTTAAAGTCTAACTAGTGAAGTCTCTGATTTCGGTTGGGGTTATTTAAATTTTTTTTTCACCTACGAATTGATATGCAGGTATTATTTTGGAATGAAATTCCCAGTCCTTCTGTTTCCGTCTATTTGAAGGGTTGAACATATAGCCCATGTGTTGATTGAATTTGTGTTTCTACTTTCCTGAATATGATAAATAATGGTCTTCATTTTTTTAATCTTAGTTTTTTTACAATATATGCGATGGTTCTTGCAAATATTTCATATATCCCACCTCTTAGATTAGTTCCTGTTCCATTAAGAATGACTTAAGCAGTGATCATGCTACTGTTGGGTTATTTTTTAACTTATAAGAGTGAGAAGGATATTCAATTTTAAAACATTGCATCTTACTTTTTCACGGTCTTGGTAGAAAAGGAATGAGTTTTACGAGATATCTTGTTTCTTATTTTGTGTACTTTAGTGCTCGAGATCATTGTATTGCACTATAATGGTGATCTACCTTTGAAAAATGTTTTATTCAAGTTCAAATAATTTCTTTCTCTAGGTCTGAGTTATTAACATCTATGTACTTGGTTTCTCGAAACCATAGAATTGCACTATGATGGTGATATACCTTTGATTAAGTGTTTTTTCAGGTTTAACTCATTTCTCTTTCTTAGACGAGTATGTCTTACCTCATTGCAGTTATATAAATTTGTCTCGTCTCTTCTGCTTTTCTGGTGCTTAATTTTGTGCAGTAATGTGTTACCTGTGTCTTGCTTATGTTAGTTAGATTACTTCTTGCTACAGATTGTTTGATATGTTTCTTATAATTTTCTTATTTTAGATACACTTTTAGTTTATTTTAATTGGATAAAGGTGTTTAGAACTGCAAATTGGTGCTTGAGACCATAGATTTGAATGGATGAGGCTTCAATCCTTACTTCCCTATACACTTTGGCTTGAAATAGGTACCATGATAGTACTTTTGGGTGAAACTTTAACTTTGAATCCTAAGTATCTATTTCTGGTATTACAGTCAATATAAGGACAGTTTGGGACTGCTCAACCTTAATGATAATATATGATTCTTTGTTCATGCACAATCAAGAGATTCCTTTCAGTGCATCTTTTACAAAATAGGGAGCATAAGTTATCAGGTTTTCTCCTTGTTCCCCATTTCAGAAGAGAAAGCAGAGTTTGGACCTTGAGGAGAATGAGAAAGATAATTTCTTTTAAAAAAACTTCTTCACTGGTAAGAATATTTATCGGGTGACCCATGTTTATGTAGGATTTTCATGAGCTGCAATGGACCTTTTATTGATTTAAGAATCCTATTTAGTTAGTCCTTCATATTGTTATTTATTGTTTTCACTTGGATATTTCTAACTTTAATCATTTTATTGTGGCATTCAGAAAAGTAAGTTAATTAAAAGGACTTCAATCTTGATGGTTATTTATTTAAAAGTAGTTATAGAATGGCATAATTGCATACATACATAACAACATATAAGTTATCCATTTAAAATGCAACAAAGTATATGTGTAGACACTGTCTTTTTCCGTCATAGAATGTCTCTTTAAATAGATCAATAGGTTCAATGCCTTCTAGTTTAGGTACATTCTTAGTTGCTTTAAATTCACTTTGTGGCCCTGAATAGCCCCACCATCCAATCAGATAAGCTTTCCAGTAATTCAATAGCTGGAAAAGTAATCATCTTGGTTATTAGATTGTTATTACTTTTAGTTGTTTAGAGTGAGAATTTGTAGGATTAAAAATAATCCATGTCAAGAGAACGTGTCTCCTATGTCACTGATGATCCAGACACCTGTGAAACCACTAGAGAATAATTTTCCGAGTCCTCATTCAATAATAGTGGCAGAAAATCATGATCTTGAAATTTTGTTTTAATCATTTTTGGGGGGTGCGGAATTCATCTTATGTTTGGCTAAAGATTTTATTATAATATTCTTTTGTTGAGTGTTTTAATCTTGATACCTCTTTAATATTATTTATGATATATTCTAGATATAACATATCTTGGGTTCTTTGGTACATATATAAATTATTCTTCATTAATTGTTCTAATAGTTTTATATTTTTCATAGCTTCTGTCCAATATTGTACATATTCGTAGTTCATTTTTTTAATCTGAATATTCTATTTCTAAATCGTATAATTCTATTCTCTCGAAGTCTAGATCATGTAGGTCTATTTCATACCATTGTTGGTTTAATATTTCTTCTTATTCGTCATCATTAAATATTTTTTTCCATATGATTCTTCTTAATTCAATTATCTCTATACCTTTAAGTATATATAAGATTAAAGTTTCATAGTTTTTTATCATTTCATCATGCATGTATGTAATCATGTTCGTTATTATGCAGGTTTTTTATTTTCAATTATTCCTTCCTATCATATTCATAATTGATTAAATTCATATTAGATTATTATGAACTAGATTATCTGTTTATCATGTTCTCCTGTCACTACTA
>JAJOOD010019207.1:0-31647 GCA_029582525.1 Solanum tacnaense
ATTTTTAATAAAAAGCGACGAACTAAGAGATGCAGTCCGTCGCTTTTTGTAAAATAATTTTAAAAATTATTATTTTAATTAAAAAGCGACGGACGGCATCTCTTAGTCCGTCGCTTTTTAGGAGCGACGCTGTCCGTCGCTTTTTCTTCCGTCGTTTTTTAGCAGTTTTTTAGTAGTGAGAGTAGAGTTTAAGAAAGTCTTTCAGTTCAATTGTGAATCCTTTGAGATCCACCATCGATTTGAGTTAAATTTTGACAAGTAAGTATGAGAATGAGAGGAGTCGTATACCTGAGTTCCTTATTGATATTTTGACCCTTGAGTCAAGTCGTTCATGCCGATAACTTCCACATGAACTCCATCAGTTTAGTATCTTTGAAAGGAGTAGTAACTTCAAGTTCTAAGTATTGAGTATCGAGTTCCTAACCCTTTCGAAATTATAATCCAAATCATGGGACTATTACCTATTACCCATGAAGTCCATGAGTTGAGTTGTTCATGCCCATAATTCTGCATGAACATTATAAGTCGAACAATCTTGAAATGAGAAGTATCTTTGAGTCCTTGAGTTGAGTAGTTCATGCTCATAATTCCGCATGAACCTTCTGAGTTGAGTATTCTTGAAATTAGTAGTATCATTAAAGTTCTTGAGTTCCAAGTATTTGAGTTCTATCTATGGTTATTAAAAACCTTGCATTGAGTCGTTCAAGTCTATAATTCGGCGTGAACCATTTTTTTAAGAAGTCTTTTACAAATGTTTAAACTTTTTTTTAAGACTTAAGCTTTGAAGTTAAGTAAAGAGTAAGAGTAAAGTTCATTTTCTTCAAAGAAGTATATGGGAACTAAGTATTCCCAAGAAGTTTGAAAATGCTTTCACATTTTGAGAAAGAAAAGGGTGCATCGATTCCAAGAGAGCTTTTAAGCTAAGTTTTGAGTAATTATCTCAAACCAAAGAAAGAAGTTGTTTTAAAAACATATGAGCTGAGTATATTTTTGGGAGTAGTATTGAGCACCGATATGGGGATGCAAGTTCATATTAACTCAAGTTTCCATAAACCATGTAGCCATCATGGTTATTAATGGGTCATACTTTTTAGATGATCACATAAGTTAAGCTAGTGGATCCACTAAGTTAAGCGTTATATATGACGGCAAAGTATAGGACAACTCTGGTAGCGTGGGCAAGACGTTGTATCACCACTTAGGCTCATAGTGGTGGTTGTCAGTTAGAGAAACTCCCACAGCAGTAATTGCATGGTTCCTCAAGGGGTTCTGCTTAGTATGAATGGGGGTATGTGACTTCATTCATGCATTGCACAAGTAGACTTTGAGAGGGAGCATGGTATGTCTTTTATGAATTTATGATTATGAGTTGACATCATATTTCAAATAGTTTTCCTTTTTCGTTATATTGCACTTGTTTTAAACTGCTTTATAATGAAATGAGTTCAGTTAAGTATCTAGAGTTGAGTATTTCAAGTCGAGTATCATATCTTTGAAGTTGAGTACATAGTCTTTGAGCGGAGTATCTTATTCTTAAGTTGAGTTGAGTGAGTTCAGAAAAGGTAATTATGTTTCCTTTTTATCAAGTTTCAAGCTTATGTTATGTTTTAGAATTCCCCTTACATGCTCGTACATTTCACGTACTGAGCCATTTGGCCTGCATCTTCTCATGATGCACACACAGGTATTCAGCATCATCAACAGGAGCTTCGTTGATATCACATGGAGTTCGAGTTAGTTGTGGCGAGCCTCCTTGTTTTCGGAGGATTTCATTTACTTTTCAGTTTAGTGAGGATGCATTGAGTCTTGTCCCGACTTCCATCTTTATCAATTAGAGGTTTCATAGATAGTTAGTATAGTTGAGAAGTTTGTATTATTCATTTATTTTATTAATTGTTTTAAAGACTTAAGTTGCCTTTTTATGGCGAGTTGTATAAACTTTATTATACAGAGTTTTCTTTGGACTTAAAGTTTGTATTTATGTTTTATGAACTTTTATTTCAGTTTTAAGCTTTTGTATGCTTGAGTTACTCTTCCGCTTGTTGTCAGGCAGGATGAGAGTTCGTTTCGGGACCAACAATGGTCTTCGAATGCCGGCCACGTCCAGGGTGTAGACTCGGATCGTGACAATACTGCCAGAGGATTGTGGCGTACATTTGACAAAGATATTTTGTATCAATGCCAATGAGACTCATATTAAAAACTCCATTGCTAATATATCCAGCAAAGAGACGTGTACAAGTCACAATCAATGAAATAACATTGAAAAAACTAATTTTGAGAAATAAAGTGAATTTATTAGTATGAACAAATTACAATAAGTTAGAAATACATACTTTGATCTTGGATCTTGTTAAGATACATCCTTCCTAAATTCATATATGAGAGGATCTGATTGAGGCATGGCACTATATGCAGGTAATTGATTGGAATAGAGATCTAGCCTTTTACCATATGTAGAGTTTGAGTTAGAATATTAAAATTTGGAGGCTCTATTTCAACATTAGATTCATCCTCTACAAATCTCGGACTTTTTCTAGGTGTATGACGGACTTTTTGATACTTCGGCATGTTTATTTGTGAGTCCAACTTTTTTATTCTTCGCTATGTGTACAGATTTGCGGAGGTTTTCATTTGAATGGAGAAGAAGAACAATGAAGAAGTTAAAAGACAAAAGAGTAATTGTGGATTGAAAGAGAAACGTGGATATGTAGGAGTGGAGGTGGGGGTGATGTGTGATAAGTTAAGAAAATCTCTTGAAATGTGTAATTGATAATTATCAACAAATTCTCTCTCATTAATGTTATTTCTCTCACATATTAATTATAATAATATTATATAATTATTTAATAAAATGTAATTAATTAATTTATGAATTAAAGTTGATCTGTTAATACTTGTTATTAAAATTTTAGAAATAGTAAATAAAAAATTAGATATAAAGGTCGTAATATTAACCTTTAAATGGACGTGTCTGTGATTTTTCCTTTAACTTATATATTCTTGGATTTCAAATCAGTATTTGTAAATCAATTGCTCTATTTTTCTAGGGCTTGAGCCTAAAGTTCTCAATTTCCACCATTAAATTCCATGTTTGTAGGATATAAATATTACTAATAAAATTTAATGGTGGAAATTCGAGACATTTTTTACAAAACAATCTTAATTATTTTCCAATACAATTTCAATTTAGATGCCCTAAGCTACACGTTGGGGGGGATTTCACTGGAAATCTAAATATTTATAGTTTTAGAGCCCATTTGGATTGACTTAAAAATATAGCTTTTAAATAAAAAAAATTAAAAGTCAAATTGAAATAACTTTTAAATTAAAAAAAAGTAGATAGAGACTTACTTTTGGTTTTAAACGTTTTTTTAAAAGTCATTTTATACCTATTTTAAGTTATTTTTAATTTTGCCAAAAGAGTTCCCAGCTTATTTTAACTCATTTTTGACTTATTTTAAGTTATTCTTATTTGGAAAAATTATGTAGAATAGCAAACATTTAGCCTATATTAGGTACTATAGCTACAGTTTAAGAAAATTATAAATCACGGGTTTTCTCAATTCTTGTTATTCGCCTGATTTGTATAATTCGTCTGATTTGTGTAAATCTAGAATTTTGTGTATGCTTACCCTAGTTATTTGTATACGATTTATGAAAAATCATAATAAAATTACCATGTTTGCATATTAACAAGTGAAATATATAAACGAAGTTTTGAAAAATTCCTAAATGTATAAATATAGAATTTAATTTGTATATACTTACCATATTTGTTTGTTCACTAGCGAAATATAAAAACATGCATAAATATACAAATTGCAACCTCCATAACAAATAAAACTATATCTATGAAGTGCAATTATTGAAAATATATGTATAGAGCTTTATTATGTCTATTATATTTGTTATTTATAAACATTTCTCTTTTTATATTTGTCAAACACTTTCAGAAGTCAAACAATTGACTTAAAAGTAGGTTTAACCAAATTTAAGTCAATCCAAACACCGTCTTACGCTGATGATTTTGCACATAACCATAGAAACAATACATATTCTTGTAATTGTTTGGGATATTTAAATCATGATATTAAAAGCAAAATTGAAGATTTTGGGTCTTAAGACCTAAAAGCATCAAATTTAAGCCGGAATGGAAATCTAATAGTAAAATATTTGGACTAAACTAAATGGCAAGACCAAAATTTGGCACGACTGGCAACGACAACTGTAATTGACTGAAATACCCTTTTGGCTCCAAAACCACCTAAACTTCCCTAAAAAAACAAAACCACCTTTGGAGATCACCCATTTGCATTGACAAATTAAGTAACTTTACCAACAAAACCCTTATTTAATTAAAATGCATTTGGAGTAATTACTTGTTAGTTTTCCTAGGTTGATCAAAGTATATATTTTCAATACTAATTAATTACTCTATCAAGGTAACGGGAGGAGTAGTAATTAACTCAAACGTTAAAAAAGAACTAAAATGGGTGAACCTATAGCTAGACTCAATCACGAGACCTAAGGACTAATTGTTTGACGAGTTACCATTTACGCTGCAATATCATTCATTTTGTTATTACGAAACAAATTAATTTTATCAATTAAATTTTTGACATATTTAATATAAAATCCCACATGCTTACTCAATTAATGGAGAGTGTCAGAACTAGTAGAAATTTTCAATGCATCTTTTAGACACTTTGCATTCTAACCTTTTAAGAAGCCGAAGAGCCCTAGAAATTTACACTTTGCATTCTAACCTCTTACCAAAATTATCCTTCAACGAAAAATATGAATGTAATTTATTCTTCCTTTGAATCCCTATATGGGGGATTACTTGATCAAATTACAGAAAGGGTGGATTCTGTATCCTACAAGGATTTGATAAATTTCAGACTATATATATATAAAAAATTTAAATATATTGTTTACTTCATGTTTACTAACTCATCGATTTTTCAGTTGCAAGATTTTTAATGAAATAGGAAGTGAATGATGGATTTATAGGAATCTGTAGTTGTTAGATGTTCCGATTAGTCCATTGACACTCCCAACCTATGATAATTACATAAAATTTGATTCGTTCATGAACCTTTGCGTAGAATGTGGAAATAATGAAGCGTTGTACAGAACGGGTGTGACGATATATATATTTTTTTTTTATGTATTTGGATGGTTAAAGAATTTTTCCAAGCCTTAATCCATTCTAATTCATTGTTGTGTTAATATTTTCAGAAGAACTATTTCAGAAATAGAAATACAGATGAAGCCCTTGAAATGCTAGACAAAGCATCCAAAGGAGGCCACACAACTGTAAAATATGTGTTTGGCATTATCTCGATATTCTTAGGCGGTGAATCTACCCGTGATGGGATATAGATGATTGGCGAGATGAAAGTAACACAAGAGCAAAGAAAGATAATAAGGCAGTGTCGACAATGTCTTCTAGAAATCTGAAGCATAATTTGTCACTTTAATCGTTTATTAACTAAACAACCCCCTCCTTGTTGCACTAGATTATTACATCTAGTTACTACTCCCAAAAATGGATGGGATAGTGAAGAATATGAGGAAGACGACCAATGTTATGGTTGTACTAGCGATGAAGAAATTACCAAGTTCTGCTACTTCTTCTAGGTCATTTTGTAATATTTTTTTTAATATTAACTATATTAAGTATGTTTAGCTCTCTTTTTTATTTTATTTATAATTAAACTTAATTTAATTAATAAATACTAACTAAACTGTCCAAGCATTACGCATTATTTTTTCAACTCAAAGGACGACACAATTTTAGCAAATTAAAGCATGAAATATTAAGAATAACAATTCTAACAGATAATTATTTTATTTAATTTAATTAGCTATAACCTGATGAACTACAATATTTATTACATATCATCATGAATATATCATTTTTATTTATTTAATGGAGTTGTATTTTTCTAAGACTAAATTTCAGTACGATTATCTACATTAACGGTGCAAATTTATTCAGCTTGGCTTTTTATAATTTTTTTCGAAAAAAAATTAAACAATGGGTTTGACAGGAAACTTGTGTGTGACAACTCACAAATCACAAGTATACACACGTGTCAGTATTTCAGGTATAACATAAAACTCAATACTTACCGCATGCTTCATTAAATGTAATATGGAACAACTTCCAATGCATTGTGAATACAACTTATTTACTCCACTTATTTCTCATCATTATTTTACAATTCTACATGCGAAATACTTCAATTTTTAGTCCCGTTTTTGGTTTGCTTATAAGAATAAAAACGTCACAATTACTCAACGGTTCCAATTATTCAAACGTTATTTAAAAAACGTTCAATGAAGTGTCACAACTTTGAAAGTTGCAACTCTTCGTCACATTAATTCACTATAACTGTTATTTAAGTAACCAAAGAGCCAAACACTTACAGAATTATTCACTTTGAATTATAACTTGTTTGAATCCGAAATTTACCTTCAATAAAAAAAAATGAAGAGGATATGTTCTTCTTTTGATTCCTTTGATAGGGGGTTGGTTGAAGAAATTGTAGAAAGGGTGGTTTCAGCATCATGCAAAAATTTAATAAATCTCTGACTAAGGTATCTAAAAAAAATTAAAATCAGTTAAGTACTTTATTGTTTACTAACCCATCGATTTTGTTGTTGCAAGCTTCTTAATGATATAGGAAGTCAACAATGGGTATATGGGAAGTTGTCGCTGCTAGACGTTCACATTAATCCATTCATATAAAGGATGAGAGGAACATATCATTCGATGCTTTCATGAACAAATGCGTAGACTATGGAAATAAAGAAGCCTTGTATCGGAAAGATATGGTAATAGTTTATTTTAATTTTTTTCGTATGTATTCAAGTGCTTAATTCGTTCTAATTAATAGTTGTGTGTTTAATTTTATTTTTGTAGTTGAACTTTTTCAGAAATAAAAATCCAGATGTTGCACTAGAATTGATTGACAAAGCTTTGAAAGGAGGACACGGCGTTGCAACATATGCTTTTGCCATAATCTCGATCTTCTTAGGCGGTGAATATAGCCGAGAAGGGGTAAAGACAATTGGAGAAATATCACGACCCAGGCCATCGTGATTGGCACTCACACTAACCCTCCGGTGGGAGAACCATTACTACAATCCAAACCAAGAAACTAAACCAAAATCTAAGGCATTTAAGTTAAGGAAGCAAGTTAAATACTAAGGAAATAAATAGAAATCCCATAAAATCTAACAAAAGTCTAACAATAATAAACTAACATTGCGGAAGTAATGCCTAGAACCTGAAAGCCAATGTACCAAAACATCTAAAGTTCACAAGTCTAAACAAGAAGGGATGCAACCCCAAAGTAATGAACCTATACTAACTAGAACAAGTCTAAGTCCGGAATGTGGACATAGACGGAAAGAGAACTTATGGCATCCCGGAAGAATTGACTCACCCTTGAATTCGAAACGACATTCACTAGTCTTCTAAATGAGGTCTGTCAATAGCCGCCTGAAGATGCCCTATACTCAACAAAGAAAGAGCAAGTGCAGTTTCAGTACACAACCACAGTGTACTGGTAGGATTACGCGGCTATCCCACTAAGAGCAACATACATAAGTCATTACAACAATATAATCACATGCATATATCGAACATATACAATATTATCAATATTTACGAACAAGGTGCAGTTTCACATTTCTCAAGATGCACAATTATACCAAATTATTAGTCCTCTCATGGAACCCAAACCCAAACTATTAGCATACCAGAACGTGGTACCCATTCCAATAATTGTGCCAAAATGTGGCAACCGATCCCATAGTTATGCCGGAACGTGGCAACCGATCCAAGTTAGTTATATCAGAACGTGGCAACTGATCCATTCAACAAGCCACAATCACAATCACAAGTATATTCTCATAATCATACAAACAAGTCATGATTCATGGCATTTATCATTCATCTATCCTGATTTACGATTAATATGATCAATAATGCAACATTCACATACATACATGTATCATAATGAAGAAAGAACAAACATATATCACACAATAATAGAATCACAACCATCACCTACCTCAAAACAAGCTTGAAACCCTAAGAAGCTTGATCCTTCCCTTTCTGGATTCGTTCTGCTTGTTCTTGGTCTATAAATAATCAATAATATACGGGAATCAATAAACAATCACTAATTATCCGAATTACTAACCATTTTAACAACCCTAGATCATAACCATGATCTCAAGTATCCAATTTAGGGTTGTTTTCACCATAATTCTAGATCAAAAACCCTCCCCCATCGATAATTACCTATTAGATTATGTTTTACGGATCAAAAACGGATACGGGGAGTTAAAAGCTTACCTTTAACCTTAGGAATGGTGGAAAACTGTCAAGAATCTCCTGGGGTTCGTTCCTTGGCTCTAAAAATAGAAAAATGAAGAATAAAGACGTTTTGGGGTTTATTTATGACTTTAAGTCGCGTCTGGCCCGCCATAGCGGCCCTCAACCCACTACAGCGGCCCCGCCGACAAAACCCACCGCCAAAGCGGCTTGCACAAAACAGTGAGCTATTTTAATAATTCCAAGACCCCCATTTCACAACACACCTTTAACCAACGACGCTCAAAAAATACTGTTCACGTTAAGATCGATTATGGGAGTTCTACTCTCCCGAATTTAATTATGTAAAGTCGTACGAGTTCTTAACGACTTATCTATCCACTCATGTAATCAAAATCATAGTTAAATAACCCGATTGTTACCAGATTTCCCTACACCTTAATGAGTCTGATTTCTTCTAAATCTGGACTAGGTTGGGAAATTTCAAGTTACTATGAAAAAATATTTCGACCCAAAATTTTTCCACGTTGCCATTTTTATAACGACGGAACCCGGTCATTACAATAGATATCAATTTACCCATCACTCGTCCCCGAGTGACAAACTTAGGAAATATAGGCTAAGGAAGGAATGGAGTAGTACCTGAATCGACGAACAATTGGGGATACTTGTCTCGCATATCCTTCTCGGTTTCCCAATTAGCTTCCTCAACTTGACGATGTTTCCATTGAACTTTCACGGACTTAATCTCTTTGGTCCTCAACTTACGCACATCACAATCAAGAATTGCAATCGGTTCCTCCTCATATTAGATGTCTTTGTCTAATACAATTGAGTCCCACTTAATGATATAATCCCCGTCACCCTGATATCTCTTCAACATGGACACATGAAATACCGGATGAACTCCCGATAGGTTAGGAGGCAAAGCCAATCTATACGCTACCGGTCCCACACATTCAAGAACCTCAACTGAACCAATGTATCGCGGACTTAACTTACCCTTCTTGCCGAATCTCATCACCCCCTTCATGGATGATAGCTTAAGAAGAACATTTTCACCGATTTGAAACGCCATGTGGCTTACCTTATGATCCACATACTTTTTTTGTCTACTCAGGGCTGCTAAGAGCTTCGCTTGAATGCTCCTCACCTTATCTTGAGCATCCTTCACTAAATCTACCCCCAATGGTTTCACGTCTCCAGCCTCGAACCATCCTATCGGTGATCTACATCCCCTCCCATATAGTGCCTCTAATGGTGCAATATCTATGCTGGAGTGATAATTATTGTTATAAGAGAACTCATACAGAGGTAAGAAAATACCCCAATGTCCTCTAAAATCAATCACACATGCCCTCAACATGTCCTCTAACACTTGGATAGTCCTCTCTGATTACCCATCCATCTGCGGGTGAAAAGCTATACTTAAAATGATTTGTGTGCCCAATTCATTATGTAATTTCCTCCAAAACTTGGAAGTAAATTGTGTAACACGATCTGAGATGATAGAAAGGGGCACCACATGCAACCTTACTATCTCTTTCACATATACCTTAGCCAATTGTTCAACATTGTAATCTATTCTTACCGGAATAAAATGGGCTGACTTAGTCAATCTATCGACCACTACCCTAATAGAATCAAACTTTCCCAAAGTCTTGGGAAGACCAACCACAAAATCCATGGCTATCCTCTCCTACTTCCATTCCGGAATTGGCATTCTTTGAAGCAAACTTGCAAGCCATTGGTGTTCATACTTCACTTGTTGAAAATTTTGACACTCCGCCACAAACTCCACTATATCATTCTTCATGCTCGGCCACCAATAAATTTGCTTCAAATCTCAGTAGTCACACCCGAATGAACAGAATATTGCAAACCATGGGATTCTATTAACAACTTTTGAATCAAATCATCAACTCGAGGGACACAATATCTTCCTTTGAAACTAAGTACACCTTCCGCATCAAAAGTGGTCTCTTGTGCCTTATCCATCGCAGTCTTCTTCTTAAGTTAACTCAAAGTTTCATCCTCAAATTGTTTGGCCTTGATCTCCTCCATGAAGGTGGCACTAACTTCAATGCTAGCTAACATCCCGCCTTTTTCTGAGATGTCCAATTGCATGAATTTAGAATCCAATGTCTGAATTTCTTTAGCCAAAGGTCGCTTAGTTAAACTCAAGCAAGCTAAACTACCCATACTTACCGCCTTACGACTCAAAGCGTCTGCCACTACATTAGCCTTACCCGAATGGTATTGAATGGTGACATCATAATCTTTAAGTAACTCCATCCACCTCCGTTGTCTCAAATTCAGATCCTTTTGAGTGAATGCATGTTGCAAACTACGATGATCAGTAAACACCTCACACTTAACACCATAGAGGTAATGCCGCCTGATCTTAAGAGCAAAAACTACTGCTGCCAACTCCAAATCATGTGTTGGATAATTCCTCTCTTGCACCTTCAATTGTCGCGAGGCTTAAGCTATAACATTCTTATCCTGCATAAACACAGCACCCAAGCCAGAATGTGAAGCATCACAATATATAATAAAATCTTTACCTTCAACCGGTAATGCTAGGATTGGTGCGGTGGTCAAAAGAGTCTTGAGCTTTTGAAATCTCTCCTCACATTTCTCAGTCCATTCAAATAGAATCTCATTTTTGGTCAAATTAGTCAAGTGAGTGGCAATAGAAGCAAAGTTCTTCACAAATCGGTGGTAGTAGCTAGCGAGCCCTACAAAACCCTTAACTTCCATCACAAAGCTAGGCCGAACCAATTCTTAACCGCCTCAATCTTTTGGGGATCTACCATTACCCCTTCTTTAGAAACTACATGCCCCAAAAATGCAACTGAAGTCAACCAAAATTCACACTTAGAAAATTTAGTATACAACCTTTCTTTCCCAAGAACACCCAGAACAATACGAAGATGGTCGGCATGTTCTTCCTCACTTTTCGAATAGACCAAAATATCATCAATAAAGACTATAACAAATGAATCAAGGAATGGCTTGAACACCTTAGTCATCAAACTCATGAAAGCTGCAGGCGCATTAGTCAAACTAAAAGACATAACCAAAAAATCATAGTGCCCATAGCGAGTCCTAAACGACATCTTGGGCACATCCCCAAGCCTAATTTTCAACTGATGGTAGCCAGACCTTAGATCAATCTTAGAGAAAACTGATGCACCTTATAATTAGTCAAAAAGATCATCTATTCGAGGCAAGGGATACTTATTTCGAATAGTGACCCTATTCAATTGCCGGTAATCTATACATATTCTCATGCTACCATCTTTTTTCTTAACAAACAAAACTGGAGCACCTCATGAGGAAGCACTAGGACGAATAAATCTCTCATCAAGAAGCTCTTGGATTTGAGCCTTAAGCTCTCTTAATTCTGCTGGAGCCATGCGATATGGAGGAATAGAGATAGGACGAGTACCAGGTTCTAAATCAATGCAGAAATCTATATATCTATCCGGAGGCATACCAGGCAAATCATTAGGAAACACTTCTCTAAATTCTGACACCACAGGAATGGACTCAATAGATGGAGTCTCAACCTCAACATCTCCAATATGAGCCAAATAAGCCAAACAACCCTGCCCCACAAGTTTTCTAGCTCGAATGGAGGATATGATCTTAGCTTGCTTAGTCTTGTACACCCCTTCCCACTCTAACTTTTCCCTTCCCAGAATTTCTAGAGTTACAGACTTAGTATTACAACTAAGAACAACATAATAGGGGGACAACCAAGTCAGGCCTAAGATTATGTCAAAGTCAGTAATATCCAAAATCACCAAATTAGCCCAAGTCTGAAATCCCATAAACAAAATAGGACAAGCACGATAGACATGGGTGACTATGACAGACTTCCCAACTAGGGTAGAAACATGGATGGGGGGCATCAACTATATCACAATTCATATAAAATTCTGAGGCAAATCTCACGGATACATAAGAATAAGTAGACCCAGATCAAATAACATATTAGCCATCAATTCATAGACAAGAATAGTACCTGTGATCACTGCGTCAAACACCTCTGCCTCATTCTTGCCCGGAAAAGCATAACACTAAGCCCTATCATCTTGACGAGCTACTTCTCTGCCTGGCTACGCGGTACCTCTGCCTGCATTACCATTTTCTCTACCCCCACGGCCTCGTTGATTACCTCCTCGCCAACCTTGTGGACATCCTCTACCATTATTACTATTCCACACGGGTACCACTGCTCTAGAGGGCTACTGCGCGGAATCCAAAACATATGGATGGGGACAATCTCTTCTCATATGCCCAGGTTCTCCATAATTATAGCAAGTATGATCAAAAGATGATATGTCGCCCGTCGAAAGTGCGACTCCCTAGCTATCCTGAATCAAATTATGATATGGAGTTCCTGAGTAATTACCTATAAAAGTGGGTATGGCGGACGGAATCGGCCTTGCTGCAAGTGTTGGCCTCCCTGATCCTTTGGAGTAAGAACCTTGAAAGTTACCCGAGTTCTTGGCCCATTTTTCCATTGCCTTTGCCTGACCGTCTCGCCTTACCCCTTCTACTTTCTTAACATAGTCTGTCACCTCATTAAAGCTTCTCCTTGCAAAGGTCATGTGAACAGATAATACCTACAACTCAGAATTTAGTCCCTTAATAAATAAACAGATCCTCTCTTCCTCAATAGTCACCAACTGTGTAGCATATCTAGACAATGCATGGAACTTGGCCTCATAAGCAGCCACAGACATACGACCTTGTTCCAAAGCCATAAACTTATCTTACTTACGATCTCTCAAAGTTCTAGGCACATATTTCTCCAAAAATAGAGCATGAAACTGGGTCCATGTGAGTGTAGGTAAAACTAAAGATCTGCATTCCATGTAAGCTCTCCACCATTGCTTGGCCTCACCTTGAAGTTGAAAAGTCACGAACTCAACCCCATGCTGATGAACAATGCCCAACTTATGAAGCCTCTCATAGAAGTCTAAGATAAACTCATAAGCATCCTTACTCTCAGAACCAACAAATATAGGAGGCTTTAACTTCAGCAACATAGTCAACATTTCATGCTCATTACCAGTCATAACAGAACCCATAAAAGGATGAAAGAAAGCATCAATACCTACATTTCCACCCACCTTGGGAGTAGTGATAACAATAGGGGGGTTGGCAGGAGCTTGAGTTAATTGAGCAGAAGGAAGAACTCATGGACCAACCAATCATTTTAAGAATGACAAGATTTGTTGAGCTAACACTAGGTCTATGGGATGAACACTGGTAGTCTCAGCCTGCACCTCTTCCTCTTTTCCAACCTCCTCAACATTCTCCTCTATCTCTTCATGATGTACGGGATGGGCCTCATTTTGGGGAATATTTTCGATCGGTACCTCATCTCTAGCAGGCGCTACTCTTCCACAACCTCTACCCCTAGCTCTTCCTCTACCCCTGCCTCGACTGCAACCTCTCACTGTAGATTGCTCAGTTGGAGCATTGACGGGAGCTACGAGCCTGAAGCCGTTATATCTAGTGTAACCATCTGTGGATAGAAGAGTGAAGGAAGTTAGATACATAGTTGAATCGACAACTACCAATTGGAATCAAGTTATAGCACGAAGGAGACAAGAAAAAATAGAGAGATTTCCTAAAGTCCTATAGCCTCTCGAAGAAAAGTAAAGGCATCCCCGTACCGTTCCACAAGACTCTACTAGACTCGTTTTGGTACATCGATATCAACGAACCTAGACTCTGATACCAACTTTATCACGGCCTATATTATCGTGATAGGCACCCACACTAACCCTCCGGTGGGAGAACCATTACTATAATCCAAACCAAGAAACTAAACCAAAATCTAAGGCATTTAAGTTAGGGAAGCAAGTTAAATACTAAGGAAATAAATAGAAATCCCATAAAATCTAACAAAAGTCTAACAATAATAAACTAACATTGCGGAAGTAATGCCTAGAACCTGAAAGCCAATGTACCAAAACATCTAAAGTTCACAAGTCTAAACAAGAAGGGATGCAACCCCAAACTAATGAACTAATACTAACTAGAACAAGTCTAAGTCCGGAACGTGGACATAGACGGAAAGAGAACTCATGGTAGCTCGGAAGAACTAGCTCACCCTTGAATTTGAAGCGACGATCACTGGTCTTCTAAACGAGGTCTTTCAATAGCCGCTTGGAGATGCCCTGTACTCAATAAAGAAAGAACAAGTGCAGTATCAGTACACAACCACAGTGTACTGGTAGGATCACGCGGCTAACCCACTAAGTGCAACTTACATCAGTCATTACAACAATATAATCACATGCATATATCGAACATATAAAATATTATCAACATTTACGAACAGGGTGCAGTTTAAGATTTATCAAGATACACAATTGTATCAAATCATTGGTCCTCTCATGGAACCCAAACCCAAACTATTAGCATACCAGAATGTGGTACCCGATCTTATAATTATGCCAGAACATGGCAACCAATCCCATAGTTATGCCGAAACTTGGCAATTGATCTATTCAACAAGCCACAATCACAATCACAAGTATATTCTCATAATAATACACACAAGTCATGATTCATGACATTTATCATTCATCTATCCTCATTTACGATTAATGTGATCAATAATGCAACATTCACATACATACATGTATTTTAATGAAGCAAGACCAAACATACATCACATAATTATAGAATCACAATCATCACCTACCTCGAAACATGCTTGAAACCCTAAGAAGCCTGATCCTTCCCTTTCTGGATTCGTTCCACTTGTTCTTGGTCTACAAACAATCAATAATATACGGGAATCAATAAACAATCACTAATTACCCGAATTACTAACCATTCTAACACCCGTAGATCATACCCATGATCTCAAGTATCCAATTTAGGGCTATTTCCACCATAATTCTAGATATAAAAAACACTCCCCCATCGATAATTACCCATTATATTACATTCTACGGATCAAAAAATGAATTCGGAGAGTTAAAAGCTTACCTTAAGCCTTAGGAATGGTGGAAAACTGTCAAGAATCGCCTGGGGTTCGTTCCTTAGCTCTAAAAATTGAAAAGTGCAGAATAAAGACGTTTTGAGGTTTATTTACGACTTTAAGTCACGTGTGTCCCGCCACAGCGACCCTCACCCCGCTTTAGCGGCCCTACCAAAGCGACAAAAACCACCGCCAAAGCGTCTTGCACGAAACAGTGAGCTATTTTAATAATTACAAGACCCCCATTTCACAACACACCTTCAACCAACGACGCTCAGAAAATACCGTTCACGCTATGATCAATTTCGGGAGTTCTACTCGCCCGAATTTAATTCTATAAAATTGTATGGGTTCCTTAATGACTTATATATTCACTCATGTAATAAAAATCATAATTAAATCACCTGATTGTTAGCAGATTTCCCTACACCTTAATGACTCCGATTTCGTCCAAATTTGGACTAGGTTGGAAAATTTCAAGTTACTACGAAAACATTTTTCGACCTAAAAATTTTCCCCATTGGCTTTTCTATAATGATGAAACCCGGCCGTTAAGAGAAATGAAAGTAACGCAAAAATAAAGAGTGATAACAAGGCAGTATCGATGTAGATTTCAAGAAATCTTAAGCAAATTTTTTTGTGTTACATCCTTTATTTGATAAAAAAAAAAACCCACATTGTTGCACTATCAAGCATGTTCTTCTTGTTTGTAAGAATGGCTGGGATAGTGTAAAGGATTAGGAAGATGATAATTGTTATGCTTGTAGCAGTCATGAAGAAATTTGGAAGTTTCAAAATTATTTGCCCTTTACATAATATATTTTTCAATATTCAATATGCATTATATTTATAATGTATATATATTTTGTGGAATATTACCTGTTGGGGATAAATACATTTATATGAACTATATTATTATTATTATTTATTTTTCATTTATTTTTCATTATATGCTTGAGGTTCTAATGAGTTAAATGTAGTATTGACTAATTAATAAAATTAATCTACTATAATAAGTCGTCATAAATTAGTTATTATTACAACTTATATCCTACACATAATTTATTATTAACATAAAAGGATACAAAATTATATCATCTGTTTTTTTTAAAAAAATGATGTTTCATTGAACTTTCAAATTTTTTTAGAAGATAAATAAGAAGTTTTTCTTATCTTATTTATTGAAAAATACTGAATTGCGTTGTATTACTATTTTAAAATGGCGTAATGTAAAGAGAGCACATAATTAGAAGGTAAATAAGAAGTATTATTACAGCTATTTGGAACAAATACCTATGCAATGGGAATACCACCCGTTTTTCATCATTACAACTCCACAATCCACATGCAATGAACATCCATTTTTCAATCCCCTTCACTACATCCATTTAGAGTTTAGGAGTTTACGTTTATGAATAAAAACATGAATATTTATTCGCCTGTTAGGTTTATAAGAATGCATATTATTATAATAAATAATGTTCATAACCAGCAACTTCACAACTATTCAATAATTTATTAAATCTATTTGTTTCAAGTAACTTTGTTCCAATTAACAAAAGGAAAACAATATCATCTTTCAACTAATATAGTGAGTCAGAACTACGGGAAGAATAAAAGTATTTGGATCAGTTTTAATGCATAATAAATAACAGACATTTTTCCATAATTATTGAACCTCTTTGTATTCAATTGAATTAATATTTTGGATTTGTAACTTGTAAGTAATAAATTCCCTACATTTAATCATTTATTACATATAATGATGAATGTATCATTTTTATTTTATTACTTTTCTTAAATCAATAAAAACAAGAAGTAACTGGTGCCTTCCTTTGTTGTTTGAATCTAATAACTAAAACATATTTTTTAAATAAAAAAGAAAAAAATGGATTTCACAAGTAAGTAGTGTGTCACAGCCCGCACACTATGTTTCACTAACTCTCCAATATTCCAGCAATAACCTTTTACAACACTCAAAATTACAACTCACTCATTCTATTCAAAAACAATCCCAAAACTCTTCCCTTACAGAACCAGAAAAATTTCCTAAAAGAAAAATAATGAAAAAGATTTGTGCTTCAATCGAATTGATTGAAAAATGGATACTCTTAGATATTGTTGAAAGAGTGGCTTGTGGGTCATTCAAAGACTTGATTAATCTATGACTCGGGTATATAAATATAAATATATATACGGAGATGGCTATGCATTAAGATGGTCTCAATAATTATTTCCAATTTCGCGGGTGACGGCAACAGTCGAGCCGTGGTCAGATTCATTGGCCATATAAAGGAAAAACTCCTTCAAAGAAAAGAAATAAACCAATGGAGGGAGAGTCCAATCTATATGATAGATAAAGTTTGGGTTAGTAATTCGATATTTTTTATGCAAAGACCTGTCACGCCTCGATGCAACCCCCTGAACGAAAACACGAAACCTAGGATCACGAGTGATCCCAAGCTAACCCTGAGCTGACATATCAAAACCAAATTGAATATATCTATGAAAAGATAAACTAATGCGGAAGCTAAATATGAGATAACTGAATGATGGGGAATGTCCAATACTGGTCTTAATGTATAAAAAAATTCTAAAAGTTTAGTGATAGTGAACAATCACTCAAAAACTAAAGTTAAATCTAACTATGTCTGAAAAAGCCTCTAACTGACTAGAGTTGTTGAGGCATGGCCCCAGCTAACTCTAGCAAAACTGAAACTGAAATGAAAGACTAAATCTGAAAACATGTCTATTGTCCTCAAAGTATGAGGACTCACCACTGAAGCTGCTGAATATGAATCGGGAACCGATCTACGCATGATCTGAATGTTGAAGACCTGAACCTACATCATGAAAGGATGTAGCGCAGAGTATGCGTCAGTACTTGGAATGTACTAAGCATGCAGGATATATAATATAATTGAACAAACATATAAACGGAACAAAGCATATTGCACAATGATATAATCTAAACATGATTAAGATACTGAAATATATAGAAATGAACTAAACTGAATGCAATGACCAAGTACGTAACATCCTGAGACTAAATATTGAAATATAACTGAAAACCTGGTAAAATTCACTACAGTCTGACTATGGGAGCTACTACTAACCGACATAAAACCATGTGAGCTAAATGCAGAGTCCGATGTTTACGCCCCATCGAGAGGACCCAATATACCTTGGCAGGGGTATAAAGGCATGACTGGCGCACATAGGGGACTTATAAACCTACGGAGGCATGTAGTTCTAGGACTATATGGGTACACTAAACCCTAGTCCAACTCGATGTTAAGTCTACTTCCAACTGACTTTGTATATGACAGATTATGACTGAAAAACTAAAATGCTAAATAGCTCAAAATATTGACATGCAAAATCTAAGAATGTTACAATTATATACTGATTAATGTGACATTCGAAAAATGAAGCATGTATATCTGTTTAACTGACCTAGCATGTGTAATTCATGAACTAAAAGACTCTACACAACTAGGGTTCTGAGTTTCATGCAAAGAACAAAGTAATGATTACACAAAAACATGGCAAATCTGATTAGGAATATTCTAACAACTAAATCACAACCAATATCTAAGGTTTTAGAAACCTAGGTCTAAGCAAGATATAGGAATCAAGATTTTGACTGAATTCTAGGGACCTAGTGGATGAAAGGAATCCACAAGTGAAATCCCACATGCTTGGTGATGAATTTCAAAGAGAAATCTTCTGATTTCAGAGCTGGAACTGAAGAAAACATCCTGCATTCTTGGAGGGTTTTGGGTTTCCTTTTTCTCCTCTTTTTCGTTCTAAGCTTGGTGAATTTTGGTGAATGAATCGCTTAGAGTAACGTCTAACTAGAATACTAGTCTAAAACTTACCAAAACGATGTAGTTTAGGGATTAAATGAAGTAGTTTAGGTGTCTAACACATAGGGGAAAAGACCAAAATGACCCCACTTAAAATCTGACGAAGACCAACCATAGACCCTATGATAGACCGTCAAAGGGACCACGACCCGTCAAGTGGGTCGTGGTCTACTGGCCAGTGACTACTGGTTCTCGGTGGCCTAACCATGAGCCCTACCACTGCCCCTGTGAAGGACCATAGACTGTGAAGGCCACTGTGGTTCTTAACTTGTGCTGGTGGTCTGCTGGCTCAGGTTCACAGACCCTCTTTACTTGGGTTGGTGGTCTGCTAGCTCAGGTTCACGGACCCTCCGATGTCCCATCATCAAGACTACGGCCCGTGGAGGGCTCCGTGGTCTGATGCCTGAGCTTGGAAGATTATGCCTCTTTCCCACGAGCCTTCTCACACCTCGTGAGGTAGTCCACGGCCCGTGAAGGGCTCCTTTGTCCACCATTTCTGGGGCTGGGTGTGAACCAAAGACAGGTAGACGGACCGTGGTTCCTTTCATGGTCCATGAACCCTGTTGTGGTTCACCTATTTTTCTACTGTTCTGGTCTAATAAGTTCTGAGGTGTTACAATATCTCCCCCATGGGAACATTCATCCTCGAATAAAGTCTAAACTAGCTGAGTATGGAGGGAAAGAGTTGCAAACCCTACCAATAAGTACTAGTAATCGATATTTAACTGGACTGAGTTCTAAGAACATGCAAATATGCTGAAAATGAAAGAACAATTAAAGGAACATGATACTAAGACTGAATTTATGCTAGAGTAAACTGAGAGTCTGGAGAGGAACTATTACCTGATGAAATGGAATCTGAACGAAAAAGATGAGGATATTTGGCCTTCATGGATGCTTCTGCTTCCCAAGTAGCTCCTTCTGCGGACTGACTCCTCCACAAAACCTTAACTCAAGCGACTTCTTTGTTTCTCAACCTACGAACCTGACGATTAAGAATTTCATCTGGCACCTCCTCATAAGTGAGACTATCCTTCACAACCACACTTTCTAATGGTACTGTGAATACCGGATCACCCACATACTTCTTCAACAATGAAATGTGAAAGACCGGATGAATCGATGTTAGTTCTGCTGGAAACTCTAACTCATAAGCCACTTTACCAACCCTTTCAATTATGTAAGGGCCTACATATCTATGACTGAGCTTCCCTTTCTTGCCAAACCTCATCACCCCTTCATAACAAAAAACCAGTCATCGATTCGGAACTCTAAGTCCATTCTCCTTAAATTTGCATAAGACTTCTGACGACTCTGAGCTGTCTTAAGTCTATCCCTAATGAGCTCAACTTTTTCCATAGCATCATGAACTGAATCTGGCCCAATCAAGGCTGCTTCACCTACTTCAAACCAACCAATTGGCGATCTACATATATGCCCATATAATGCCTCATAAGGGGCCATATAATGGTAGCTATTGTTGTAGACGAACTCTATGAGAGGTAGGTGATCATCCCAAGTACCCTTGAAATCAATCACGCAAGCTCTCAACATGTCTTCTAAGGTCTGAATGGTACGCTCTGCCTGTCCATCCATCTATGGGTGAAATGTTGTACTCAGATTAACCTGAGTACCAAGACCTTTCCGAAACGATTTCCATAAATGAGAGGTAAACTGAGGAACTTTATGTGAGATGATAGATAAGGGAAACCCATGTAACCTAACTATCTCATTAATGTAGAGTTTAGAGTAATCCTCCGCTGAATCTGTAGTCTTGACAGCTAAGAAGTGAGCGGACTTAGTAACTTTGTGTTCTATCACCCAAATGGAGTCATGTTGTTTGCGAGTACGAGGTAAACCCGTAATGAAGTCCATGTTTATCACTTCCCACTTCCATGTAGGAATGTTAATCTCTTGAGTCATACCTCATGGTTTCTAATGTTCTACCTTCACCTGTTGACAATTAGGGAACTTAGCCACAAAATCTGCTATATCCCTCTTCATACCATTCCACCAAAAGACTTCCCCCAGATCATAGTACATCTTGGTGGCACCTGGATGAATAGAATACCTGGATTTATGGGATTCTATAAGGATCTTCTGCCTCAACTCTCCCACCTTAGCAACACATAAGCGACCCTGGTAACGAAGCACACCATCTCCCCCTTACGAGAAAACCTCAACCTTCTGCTGATGAATTGCACCCTTCAACTGAAGCAATGTAGGATCACTGTCTTGTTTTTCCTTAACCTCTGCTACCAATGAAAATTCTAATTTATTCTGAATTATCACACCACCATCTCACATGTCCGTAAGACCAACTCCTAAGCGAGCAAGCCGGTGAACATCTTATGCTAATTCCTTCCTCTCTTCCTCAACATGTTCTACACTACCATGGATAGTCTGCTAAGAGAATAAACTACTATATTTGCCTTACCAGGATGGTAAAGCACATTCATGTAATAGTCCTTGAGGAATTCAAGTCATCTCATCTGCGAAGATTCAACTCTTTCTGGGTGAATACATACTGAAGGCTCGTATGATCTGTGAACACATCTACGTGAACACCATATAAGTAATGTCTCCAAATCTTTAGGGCAAATACTACTGCTGCAAACTCAAGGTCGTGAGTTGGGTAATTCCTCTCATGTACCTTAAGCTGTCTAGAAGCATAAGTTATAACCTTACCTTGCTACATCAACACACAACCTAGGCCAACTCTGGATGCATCACAATAGATCACATGACCGTCTGAACCCTCTGGTAGAGTTAAAACAGGAGTTGTGGTCAACCTAGTTTTCAGTTATGAGAAGCTTTTCTCACACTCATCTGACAATTGAAACTTAACCTTTTTCTGAGTCAACTTAATTAATAGCTAAGCTATGGATGAAAATCTTTCAACGAATCTCCTGTAATAACCTGCCAAACCTAAGAAACTACTGATATATGTTGGAGAGGTAGGTCTGGGCCATTGCTTCACTGCCTCTATTTTCTGAGATTCCACTCGGATCCCTTCGCTAGATATGATATGACAAACGAAAGCAACAAATTGTAACCAAAACTCACATTTGCTAAACTTAGCAAATAACTGGCGATCTTTGAGAGTCTACAGAACAACTCTCAGATGAGTCGCATGCTCTTCCTCATTCCTAGAGTAAATGAGGATATCATCAATGAAGATGATAACGAACAAGTCCAAATACTGCTTGAACACCCTGTTCATTCAGTCCATGAAAGCTGCTGGAGCATTGGTTAGTCCAAATGACATAACTACAAATTCATAATGACCATACCAAATTCTGAAGGCTATTTTTGGGATGTCACTATCTCTAACTCTGAGCTGATGATAACCGGATCTGAGGTCTATTTTGAAAAATGACTAGCACCCTGAAGTTGGTCGAACAAGTCATCAATCTTGGGATAGGGTACTTATTCTTGATGGTGACTTTATTCAACTAACGATAGTCAATACACATCCTGAGAGAACCATCTTTCTTTTTCATGAATAACACTGGAGCACCCCATAGAGAGATACTGGTCTGATGAAGCCCTTATCTAAAAGGTATTTCAATTGCTCCTTCAAATCCTTAAGCTTAGTTGGAGCCATTCTGTAAGGAGGAATTGAAATAGGCCTGGGTATTTGGAAGGAGATGAATTCCAAAGTTGATCTCCCTTTCGGGAGGAACTCCAGGAAGATCTTTTGGAAATTCATTTACTACTGGGACTGAATCAAGAGTTGGGGTTTTGGAGCTTCAATCCTTAACCCAAACAAGATGATAGACATACCCTTTAGAGATCATTTGCATGGCCTTAAGGTAAGATATAAATTAACCCATAGGCACTGAGCTACTACCCTTTCATTCTAAGACTAACTCGTTTGGAAATTGAACACGAACAAATCCTAGTTGTACAATCGATTGAGGCATAACATGAATGTAACAAATCCATGCCCAGAATGATATCAAAGTCTACCATTTCTAACTCTACAAGATCTATTGAGGTGACTTCTTGAGAGACTGAGACAGGGCAATTTATGCATACCCGTCTAGGTTTAACTGGGTCACCTACTGGAGTAGGGACTGAGAAGGGTTCTGAAAGAGTTTCTGAACTAACACTAAAGTATACTGCTATATAGGGAGTTACAATGGAAAGTGTAGCCCCTGGATCTAACAAAGAATAAAAATCTAAATGAAAGACTCGTAACGTACTAGTGAATACATCAAGAGAATCTTGCTGGTCCTAACAAGCCTGGAGTGCATACAATATGTTCTTGCACTGACCGCCACCTATACCAGATAAAGCACCCTGTTGAGTTAGGAGACCTATTGGTGTTGCTGGAGCTGTAGACTGAGCCCTATTATTGTTACCTTCTTGTCCATGTATAAAAGAAAGGTAATCTCTCAACCTATGACCAGACTGACCACAACCAAAGCGTCCTTCCTTGCCTGCAAGACACTCGCCCCGATGGTTCTTACCACAGTTTGGACAAGTCAGGTAGGTCATGTTACCTGAAGTACTCCCTTGAGACTTAGAGCCTGATGCCCTACCTTTTTAATCCTGTTAAAACCCAGAGGATGGAGCACTAGCTGATGAAGGTGCTGGAGCTGAAGATTTCTTCTGAAACTGTGAGCGATTTCCACCACCCCATTTCTGCTGAAAGTACTCATAGTGGCATGTTCTAGCCTTTTTGTTGTCCTTAGACAGTTCCCTAAGCGTATCTCCCTCAACCTGTTGAGCATGAGTCATAAGCCTAGAATGTTCATATCCTCTAGCAACATAGCATTCCTACACTCTGTCTTCACTAAGTTAGATACCCCAAATAAGAACTTCCTCATTAGTGCCCTGGGATCGGCAACCATATGTGGAGCATACCTGGAGAGCTGGTGAACTTAAGTCTGTAATCCTGGACTGACATGGTACGTTGCGTCAAATTCATGAACTCCTGAGCCTTAGCCTCCCTCAACTCTCTCGGGAAGAACCTGTCCAGAAAATCTCCAGCAAAACACTCCCACGTCACAGGAGCTGCATTCTCACCCTTGTTGTCTTTCCACTGTGTAAACCATATGTGAGCCACACCCTTAAGCTGGTAGGATGCTAACTCTACTCTATCATTTCCAGTCACTTGCATCACTCCAAAGTTTTCTTAACCTCATCAATGAAGTTCTGGGATTCCTTTCCAACCTGCGACCCTAGAAACTCAAGCGGATTCGTCCTATCAAAATCTCAGATCCTAGCTACCACTGATCCACCATTAGCATTTGTAGGAACTAGAACCTACTAATTGTTCTAATTAGCCACACTCTGAGCCAAAAGTTGGGTAGCATTCCGAACCTCTATTTTCGAAACCTCATGGTCTGGGACTGGAGGAACTGCATTAGCATTGCGGGTATTGGCAATCCTTGTGTAAGCTCTACGAGGAGGCATGATCTGAAATACAAAATGACGAATTAGAAATGAGAAGGTGGATCATACATCATGCACGATACGAGTAGCAAATAAAATGAAGTTTTCCTAAAACACTTTGTAGCCTCCCTCTCATTAGATGTGGTGCACTTCACACCCATGAAAGAGACTCTACTTAGTGCGGCTTTCAGACATCCTACGACTCTTAAACCTAATAATCTGATACCAAGTTTGTCACTCCCCGAGGCTATCCCTGGACATAAACACGAGACCTAGTATCACAAGTGACCCCAAGCTAACCTTGAGATGGGCATATCATAGGAAAACTAAATATATCTATAAAAAGATAAAGTAATGCGGAAGGTAAATCATGAGATAACTAAATAATGTGGAAGGCCCAATACTGGTCTAACTATATAAAAAAAATTCTAAGAGTATAGTGCTACTGAAAAATCACTCAAAAATTAAAGTAGAATCTAACTATGTCTTAAAAAGCCTCTAATTGACTAGAGTTGTTGGGACATGCTCCCAGCTAACTCTAGCAAAACTGAAACTGAAATGAAAGACTAAATCTGAAAACATGTCTATTGTCCTCGAAGTATGAGGACTCACCACTGAAGCTGTTAATTGTGGATCGGGAACTGATCTACGCATTATCTGAATGTTGAGGACCTGAACCTACATTATAAAAGGATGTAGCGCAAAGTATGTGTCAGTACTTAAAATGTACTGAGCATGCAGGATATAGAATATAATTGAACAAACATATAAACTGAACAAAGCATACTGTGCATTGATATAATCTGAACATGATGAAGATACTAAATTATATAGAAATGAACTAAACTGAATTCAATGAGCAAGTACGTAACATGCTGAGACTGAATACTAAAATATAACTGAAAACCTGATCAAATGCACTAGAGTCTTACTGTGGGAGCTACTACTAACTGAAATAAAACCACGTGAGCTAAACGTGGAGTCCGATGTATACGCTCCATCAAGAGGACCCAATATACGTTGCCAGGGATATAAAGGCATGAGTGGTGTGTTCACTAAATATGATGCCCACAGAGGGGACCTATAAACCTACAGGGGCACGTAGTTCTAGGACTATATGGGTACGTTGAACCCTAGTCCAACTCCGTATTAAGTCTACTCCGAACTGAATATGTATATGACACATTATGACTGAAATACTGAAATGTTGAACAGGTCAAAATACTGATATGCAAAATCTTAGAATGTAACAATTATATACTAATTAATGTGACATTCAAAAACTGAAGCATGTATATCTGTTTAACTGAAAATCTGACGAAGGCCAACCACGGACCTTATAATAGACTGTCAAAGAGACCATGGCTCGTTTAGTGGGTCGTCGTTTGCTGGCCAGTGACTACTAGTTCTGGGTGGCCTAACCACAAGCCCTACCATAACCGTGTGAAGGACCACAGACTGTGAAGGCCACCGTGATTCTTCACTTGGGCTTGTGGTCTGCTGGCACATGTTCATGGACCCTCCCACGGCCCGTCATCAAGACCATTGCCCGTGGAGGGATCCGTTGTCTGATGCCTAAGCTTGGATGGTTCTGCCTTGTTTCCACGAGCCTTTCCACAGATCTTGAGGTGGTCCACGGCCCGTGAAGGGCTCCGTGGTCCACCACTTCTGGTGCTAGGTGTGAACCACAGACAGGTGGACGGACCATGGTTCCTTTCACGGTCCGTGAACCCTATCACGGTTCACCTATTTTTCTATAGTTCTAGTCTGAAAAGTTCTTGTAACAACCCGGAAAACTAGTAAAGCCAAGCTAGAGCCTAATGGAAACTAGTAGGTGAAACTAGAGCCTTACGTGTGAGCTTTTTAGGTTAATGTTTGGTTGTAGGTTATATATTGACTTCCCGAGATTAGGTTGAGGTGTCTAGGGGTTAAACATCAAGGTACGACCCCCCAAAGACCAACCAAGGGTCCTTGAGGGGGACCCTAAAGTCTAAACCCCCAAGGCTGCCTAAAACCAAAAAGTTGCCAAAATTTCATGACCTACGGATGGGGACCTATGCCCCGTAGGTCCATCCATGCTCCGTGGATAGCCCCCAAGTCCATGTTGCAGACTCAAACCACGACCCCACAGTACAGGGTGTGACCCCATCCACGGTCCGTGGGTGGGGGTCTCGTGGTTTGCACCTGTAGACTGCCTTAGACTTGGCCAAAGGGTGGTTAGTTTAGGAAATTCAATTTTAAGTTGTTTTCATTAGGGGTAATTTAATATGGTTTGATTTCATATATATAAAGTATTTTAAGGTATTAAACACCTCATTAATTCATTAACCCGAGACCCCAAATCAAAACCCAACTACTCTCCCCTCCAAAAGTCTTCTCTCTAGAACCTCCATTGAAGAACCAAGAAAGAGATCAAGGAAAGCTTGAATATGGGAGCTTTTCAAAACCAATTTAGTGGGATTCTACACCTTAGATATGGGAGTTCTTCATCCTTGGGAAGCTATCACCCAATGAGCCCTTTCGAAAGCTTTTATCTCAATTCTTAAAAACCCAATTAGCTAGGGTTTCAACTCAACTCCATGGATTCCTTTTAAAGTTACTTTTAACAGTTGAATTATGTTTGTTTGTGAATGTATGATTGATTTTATATGATTTTAACTCAAATCCTTCAAGAATCCATGAGACCCTCAATCCTAGCTATAGTTCTTCTTTACATTATGTGATGGTTTTGCAAGTTGGTCCAATTGATTGGATGTGAGTTAATTATGATGTAATTGGATGATCTAAGTATGAATCGACATGTAAACTTGATTAACCTAAGATCCTATGATGAAATTTATATAGTCTAGGGTTATGCCATGAAAGAGGCAAATTGAGGGATAGAGGTGACCTTCTAAGATTGATGAACTTGTTCATGTAATGCCTTAGATTAGATCACCTAGACATGAATTGATTTAGGGTAAAGCTTGTAAACCTGAATTGACTTGATGATGACTTATATGATGGATCATGGTTGTGTAGTATTGAGATTGAGTTTATATGTTTCCTATATAACTATAATTGATCAAGAATGAGGCATGTGGTTAGGTTACCTTGAGAACTAGGTATACTTGATGATCATGTGAGGCATTTCTTGATAGTAAGTCTTGTAACATGAAGAGTATTCCTAGGGCTTTAAGAGTGAAAGCTAAAATGAATAGACTAAGGGTGTTAAGGTTTTCAAGAAGAAGCCATTATGTATGTTGATTTGTATATGGCCCTATTATGAAAAGACTTTACCCACATGACCTAAAATATGATCACATGACTTTATGCATGAATTGAATGGACTAGTTGAGTCATGGTTGTATCTATATTTCTTGTATTGAATGCTAGATGTATTGACTCAATATGACCCTTGAATGCAAGATATGAGGTGTATGCGTGATTATGATATGGATAAAGTATTGATGAGTTGTTGAATTGTGGTATTTCCTTATCTAATGTGCTAATGCTATATGTTTGGGATGAGTTGTTCCATAGCCCTTGAAGGGCATATTATGAAGGTTTGCACATGTTGACCAGAATTGTGGGTGAACTTATGATTCATTTAAAAAGTGAAGATCCTAAGATTATTGTGTAAATTGAGGTATTGTTGAAAGGCTATTCTTCCTTTGCCCTTACACTTGATTATGTATGAATTTTCTAGGATGATGATAATGTTGTTGTTGTATCATTGCAAGGAAAATTACACACACACATTCCATGCATAAACATGATTATGATGTATCAATGGTATTAATTGAAAGTATAGTTCTCATAGGCACCTTTACACATTATTATGCATGAAATGTACATGACCATGATGATCCTACTTAGTATGAATGGGGGTATGGGACTTCAATCATACATTGCACAAGTAGGCTTTGACAGTGGGCATGGTAGGTTTCCCTTATGACATTATGAATATGAGTTATTCATGCCTTATTATGAATTATGAACATGGACAAGAATGTGAACATGGACTATGATTATGACTTCTTAATGAGCTTTACTTAGTGTGAGTGGGGGTATGGGACTTCACTTATACATTGCACAAGTAGACTCATGTAGGGTTTATAGTGTGGTTCCCTAATGCTATGAAGATATATGAACTTATGTATGCATGATATGGGTTGTTGTTATGAATGACTTTACTATTACAAGATATGAACATGAATGTCTATTTGTCCATGAGTGTTGACTATTGATAGGGTCAAGGTATGTTATGCATGATCACGGTGGCCTAGAAGTGATACTTAGTGTAGATAGGATTATGGGGTCCTATCTATGCATTGCACAACTAGAGCTTAAGGTTTTTATTTTATAGTCTATTATGATGAGATGAGATGATCTTGGTATGTGAATATGTGCATGAACTATGTCTTGTGAAGATTGGGATGTGTATTATGTTTATGTTGGAGACTATGCTTGTTAATATGATGATATCCTTTATGCTATGATTAATTATATGTGGGTTTCCTTATGAGTTGCATTCTCCAGCTATTTAAAAAATGAGGTTCAAAAATGGCATATAGCATGATTTCAAATGAAATGTCCCTTTTATGCATGTTTTAATGATTTTTAAACATGGCTTCCATACTTAGTACATTTTGTGCTAACCCCATCTTTCTACATTTATATAAGTGTAGGCTTTGGAGATATTAGATTCCATCCTCGTGGCTAGTACTCTAGTAGATCAAGAAGAAGAAGATGGCGAGTCCCCATTTTATTCGAGGGCTCAACCATATATTCCATATGTCTTTATTTTTATGTTTTAGACTTATGTAAGGGATATGTCCCTAAGATTGTATTTCAAGAGTTATAATTCAAGTGTTATAAATGGTTTGAGACATAGTGTCATAGATTCTCTTTCATTTTATAAAGGACTTTGATTGTAAAGAAAAGTTTTAAATTCCGCACTATTTTCCTATGCTCTTATGTTCAATATATGCTATGAGGCTTGTATGCGACCCCTTCATGGTCAAGTACGTCGTGTTACGTCCAGGGGGTACCCCTGGGTCATGACAAACATGGTATCAGAGCATAAGGTTTTTGGGATGGTTTTTAGGATGTCTCAAACTACATCTAGTAGAGTCTTGTTCATAAATGTAAAGCGCGCCACATTTTATGAATAGGAGGCTATCGGATGTTAGAACACTTCACTTCTTCATTTTCTAAGTCATGCCCTAGAGCTTAGCTTTATTAGGTCTTTCTCCTAATGTGTGCCCTATGGTTTTTCAGGATATGACTACTTCAAGGTCTCATGTTGAAAAGAATGAGGAAGACAAGGTGGAGCAAGAGGTTCTTCTTTAAGCTCCTATTGTCCCTATAAGGGATTATATGTCTAATGAGAAGACTAGGTATCATTTTCTTATGTTGACTCAAGTCAGGATAAAGATTCCAGAATTCTATGGGTCAAAGATAGAGGAAGATCCTCTAGAGTTAATAGATGAGATATCTAGGGTGTTGAACCTTATAGGAGTAATTCCGGTAGTACTTGTCTTTTATGACTTGATAAGTTGGACATGATGAGTTCTTATGTTGTCCTTAGTATACATGGGTGAATTGTGGTTATATGTGTGTGTTGTTAGAACCCAACTTAGCCATAATTAGTTTTATGATGTGTTGGGAGGATTTGATGAATAGTGGTGTTTAAGTGATGCCTAGAGATGTTGAGTGAGTAAACTCCCTTGAAAGAGGCTAAAAGTGTAAATTCTCCATGGTTTAGGATCACCTTGTGTGAGAGATGTGTGAGTTGAGTGATAACTTACTCCGACTATAGAATTGAAAGAAATGTACTTAGATAGCAATGTCGTTGAGTGTGCTAAATGTTCATGATTTAGATTGGCTTAACAATTCTCACCTTAAGAGGTGTGGTGAGCTTGAAAGGTTTAGTCCCGATTTGGTAGGCTCATATGAGACTTTGAGTGGTGTTGGTAAGGTTGCTTGTGAGCAAGAGTGCTTAAATGAGAACCTCTCTAATTTTGAAGTACCAATTGGATCTTAGACCGGTAAGTTAAGAAATAGAAGAATAAGAAAGTGTTCCATGAAAATGTTGAGGAGTGGTATTTTAGTAAGGGTTTTAGTTGAAGGTGCTTATTTGGGAGGCCAAGGGCCAATGAGATGTCCCAATATCCTTATGTCCCCTTCTATTCCCCCTCTATCTGAAGATGATAAGTTCTCCTTGACTCATTTCTTGATTATGAAGCCTTAGATGTTATATGTGTCCTATGATTTCCTTGTCCCATAGAGCTACTTATGTTAACCTTGGTAGGATTTGTATGTGTGGTTATTAGACCTCTATTGGTTTCAGAGCTCGGTAAGGTTATAATGAGCCTTGGTAATGCTTTAGTTTGTTTAAAAGTAGTATTTGAGGTTTTAGTAAAAGGGGGCATACTCCCAAGGGGGAGATTGTAATGACCCGAGAGCACCCCCTAGTTGTTACATGCGTATTCAACCTCTCGGAGGTCTCATACAAGCCTTAGCATTCATTCATCGCATAGATCATAAAAATCACTAAGAATTTAAAACTTTTATTCAATAAAACCATAAGACATCAAGAATCATCAACATTTGAAAACATCAATATGCAAGCGGAACTACTAAGTCTCTTTAGCCGATCTTAGACAAGAACTTAAAACGTACTAAGGGACACGGCCCTTTACAAATGAAATAAACTTAAGTGTCTATTACAATGACTAAGAAACTTCTAAACATAGTCCTCGAATCTTGAGGACATACCAAAGACTTGGAAGAGTGAAGCAACTCCAAAGCACAATCTCCTCCTAGTTACCACAACCTACACTTGTAGTAAAATAGAAGAAAGGGGTTAGTACAACACACGTACTAAGTATGAGGATATGCAAAACATGCTAAAAAGGACACTTGTTTGGAAGCTATGCTTTCATGCCATTTTGATAAAATCTCATGAACATCAACATAATAGGCACCTTACAAGTCACAACCAACAATACAAAGTCATA
>JAJOOD010019208.1:0-39847 GCA_029582525.1 Solanum tacnaense
GATCTTTTTATATACAGCTAAACAAGTTTTCGGTAACTTCCGAAGCACATTTTTAAGAACTTTTTGGGTCAAATTCAAATATAATCATTTCATTAAGTTCTCGACTCCAAACTCACATGTGAGGCTCTAGTTTCACTAGTTCGTTTTTAGGGTCGTTACAGTGGCATTTACCCTAGTCCGAGCCCTATCAGGATAACACGTGCCATGACTGTGACCGGGGTTAATACCAAGTCCCGCACCATGTCCAACAAATGCATTAAGTCGAACAGCAAAGGAAGAACCACGTTTCTTAGCCATCTGCAAAATAATATTCAACTGTTAGATTTTATTTAACTGAACACACGAACAAGGAATGGAAAAGAAAAAACATCCTAAATGTTCAGTAGCCTCAAGGTCATAAGTATGGGCGCCTACATACCCATGAATAAGACTCTACCAAACATTGCTCCATGACCCGAGATTGCAAGCGTAGGCTCGGATACCAACTTTGTCACATCCTAAAAAATGTCCTAGACGTGACTGACACCCGCTAAGACCACTTGTCGGGCGTACAAAATATCCATACACTTACGAAATCATTTAAGCACAAAGATAAGATATGTGCAACTCTAAAACTCATCGATACTCATCAAAACGAAATCACTAACCAATCAAAATTGTGTATATCAATTTATGAAAAGAAAACATCATTTAACTAATATGTCTCTAGCCCAAATCCCACAATAAGTCCATGGAACATCTATTAGAGTTAGATGAGTTCAACTGTCGGTTATGCAAACCCCAAGAAAAGAAGTGATAACTATAATTAGATAAATCTGAAATTGTAGCCTCCACGAACAATGCGAAGGCTCACCTCAGCAGCAGATTCCACACGAAAGAGCTTGTCAACCACTAGTCTCACCTTCTGCAATAGTATCTGCATAGACATGCAGGTAAGGAGTGAGCTATATGTAAAGATAACCCAGTAAGATCCTCAACATGCTACCTTAATACCCCTGGAACAAGTGTTAAAAAATACATCTATACCACAAACACGTAATGATATGTACAAGAATATATTGCATTATATAATGATCAACAAGTTTAACCAATTGTTCATACAGGACCCTAAATGTCTCAAACTCAATCCACACTCAAAGCTTGTGATAAACGGCAGTGAAGGAGATTGGCCTCGCACCCCAACAAGTCTACCACAACATATATAATGCCCCAAAGCATACTACAATAGCATGTACAAGGACCCTAACATTTTACAACAGCATAGGTATGCCCCAAAAACTTTACGACAAGTATGTATGCTCCTATTAACTATATCACGATAATGAGGAAGGATATCCAATATCACGACACATATAACTTATAAAATAATATTTAGTATTCTATCAAGCAGATGCTTGTCCCAACACATGGACCAGATCAAGCACGTTTTCAAAATAGGTTTGAAAAGCAAGTATTAATGCTTAAAGTTTCACTTACCTCGCTTATGACAAGTTTCACAACCTCGCATATGTAGAACATCAACCAAACAGCTTCCAATGACCTCAATCTATGCAAACATATTGAAATATCTTACCCTTAAACCATGGATTTACTATAAAAGAATATCTCTACATCACTAACCAAACTTAATTAGTGATTTTTCTGCACCATAAATTAGCATTGTATTCCCAAATAGCCAAACCGCGCATAAATAATCTTAAACGTAAATAGAAATTTTTGTTGCTGCACCAGTTCTGCTTGCTATATCAGTTCATAGCCAACAATGGTTTTAAATTTCAGTACTTAGGATTCTTTGCAAGAGAAACATAGTTTTAGTGCTTCTTTAGACAGAAGAATGCTCAACTACATAGGTTGAGGTTTAAGCTAGCAAGAACACACAATAACAAGAAGTTCAATACCTGCAACTTATCAACAAAACAATGGTAGAAAGTTTTAGTATCCGTCTATGAACTCCCAAAAATATTTTCCCAGATTGCTGCGTTTTATTATTTTCTCTAGAATTAAGGAATGAACTGCCCTAATATTCTACTCCTTTCTGTAACTAAAGCGTGAGAAGCACAAAAATTTAGGTTTAGCCCACTTCTTTTTAATACTCTTAATAACTATAATAATTATTGGTGAAATTACCAATTAACCCTTCATTGAAAAAAGGGGTTATTACACTCAAGAGTTGGTGTTTCGGAGTCCATATCCCGAAACCGAACAAGATAATAAATTAACCCTTTAGAAATCATTTTCATAGCCTTTAGGCAAGATATAAACTGACATTTAGGCATAGAATTTCCCCCTTTCCATTCTATGATAGGTTTATTCTGAAACTGAAACTTGACCACGCAGGTTTTACAATCAATAGAAGCATAAAGAGAATGAAGTCAATCCATACCAAGGATAACATCAAAATCTAACATTTCCAGGTCTATAAGATCAACATGTGCGACTCTATTGGAAACTAAAATGGGACAATTTAGATATAATTGTTTATTCACAAAAGAATCACCAGATGGAGTAGAGATTGAAAAAGGATCTAAAAGAATTTTGGGTTTATCATCGAATCTCATAGCCACAGAGGGGGTCCCAAAAGACAATGTAGCATCTAGATAAAGCAAAGCATAAACATCAAGGTGATAGACTTTCAACATACTGATAACAACATTCGAGGAACCATCTACATCATGTCGAGTGTGAAAGGAATAAAATCTATACTGACGAGAAGCAGCCAAACCAAAACAACTAGACTGAGTTTATTTACATTCCTTACCCTTTTTGTAACACTCAGAAACTAGTAGGCTAAACCAAAGCTTTACATGAGGGTTAGAGTCATAAATTTAACTTCCCGTACTTAGAGTGAAGGGTTTCGGGGTAGAGCGTTAAGGTACGATTCCCCAAAGACCAACCAAGGGTCCTTGAAGAGGACCCTAGAAAACTACCCTAGAATTGGTAGTCCATCATGTGATTATGATGAATTTACATGTTTTCTATGCCTAACCCTAGTCTAATTGATGGAATTTAAGTAATGTTGGTTTATGCCTTGAAACGTGAAATTGAGGAGTTAGAGATAATCTTCTAGCGTTGATGACATGTGTAGTAATTGTTCAAGAATAAAAGCAAGTAGATATGAATTGAATTAGAATAATGTATATGTGATGGATCATGACTAGTAAATTTTGAAGCTTAACCTTTATGATGATATATGACTAGAATTGCTTAAGAATGAAGCATATGTTTGGAATGCCTTGTAATCTAAGTATGTATGATGATTGTAAGAAGTTAAGCTTTGAGAGTAAGGCTTATAGTGAGGCATATTGATTCCTAGGGCTTTGTGAGTAAAGCTAATGTGTTTAATTGTGTATGCTTATGGAACACTGTGAGAGTAAAATGTCTATGATCATGATATGTTGTTGTGTTGTTTAAAGGTTATTCTCACTCACACACCTATGTATGAATATTATATGATGTTAAAGTTTTTCTCACAATGAAGTATTCTAGGTTGAAAGTCTTGCTCACATAAAATGAATCAAAGCATGTTTAGTTATGTTAGCTTAAAGTTTTGTGATGAAACCCCTTGATGAATAGCTTGCACTAGTATCATAGAATACTTGCATGGTAGCTTGACTTGGTAAGACAAGATGATTTCATGGTAGCATGAGTACAATATCTCATGGTAGCCTTGGATTGACAAATCATACTCTCCTAAGGGTAGCTTACACTAGCATCATAGAATGCTTGCATGGTAGTATGATTTGCTTAGGTCAAACCACTTCATTGGTAGCTAGGATGGAGTAATTGTACCCTTCCTTGTATAGCTTGGACTTGCATGTTAGTATGTTATTCCTTTGGTAACATGGTCTAGCCTAGTATGGTGCTATTCTTTTGTTAGCTTGGTCTAGCCTAATAGGTTGCTATTCCTTGGTAGTCTAGAAAGGATATATAGTAATCATTGAAGTATGATAGCCTAAAGTGGTACTTTGCATGGGTATGGTTATGGGGTTTTATTCATGCAATGCACAAGTATAACTTGAAGTTACTTATGAAGTATGTCTCTTACATTTTGTATGCTTAGATTGGATTGAGTATTAGTACCTTTCCTTGAGTAGCTTGGACTTGCATAAGTAAGGTGCCTTCCATGGTAACTTTGTTTAGCATAAGGTAGTGTTTTCCTTGGTAGCCTTAAATAAGTAAATTATAACCATTCATGAGTAATGACTTGTCTAGGAATAGTTAAGGGGTACTCTTCCATGAATAACAAAAATAGATAAAGAGGGACTAGTCCCTAATTAAAAATAGCATTTTTATGATGAAACTAGATTACTATCTATGGTGGCGGATTCGAGAGATAAGATGAGTAGGTTCTTGACAGGGGTGTCCGACTTGATAGCAAAAGAATGTCGTACGGAAATGCTCCATCATGATATGGATATCTCACGTCTTATGGTGTACACCCAACAAATGGAGGAGTCAAAACTCAATGAGGAGAAATCTAGGGAGAAAAAGAGGTCTAGAGTAGATGATGATAAGTCCTTTCACGAGGAGTCTGATGGATATGGTCGCTTTAAGAAGCGACAAAGGTTTTTCGAACAAGGTTCTTTTAATTTTCCTAAGTACAAGAAAGAGAGGGTGTCTAACCCTAAACAAGCCAAAATTAGCAATGTGTCTCTATGGTCTACTTGTGCTAGGTGTGGTTAGAAACATGAGGGTAGCTGTTTGGCCGGTAGAGAGAGTTGCTTTAGTTGTGGTGAAAGTGGCCACAAGATGAGAGATTTCCCAAAGGAAAAGACTATGAGATGAGAGGGTAAGCAAGTTGCTCCTGTGGTTTAGATGGGGATGCTCAAAAGAAGAATAGGTTTTATGCTCTTCAAGCTAGATATGAGCAAGAGTGACCTCCGAATGTTGATACTGGTATGTGTGTTTTATGCTTTAGTAGATTCCGGATTACTTGTCTTTCATTGCTTTATATGTTAGACTTGATGTTTTCTTTAGTATGTATGAGCTTTATTATTGTTTGATGTTATAGATGGTTCTTAGAAATTCCACCTAAGCTTATTCAGAAGGGGGAGATGGTATGCCTAGATAGCAAGGTCATTGTGTGTTTGTGAGTGGCCATGATTTCGTTTATATGCATGTTAAAAAAAAAGCTTAGGTCATGATAGAAATGACCTATGTGCATTATTTTTCCTCATGCTGAAGTGCATTGAGTAGAGTTGCCTATAGACTTCATGAGATGAATAGATGAGCATGCCTTAGTTTGGGAGTTGAGAGATTCCTCCTAGAATAAATGCTTTTTGAGAGTAAATTGCATATAGGCTCCATGAGTGTATGTTGAACATGTTTTAGCTAGCAGATGGTAGTTCCTCCTTGAATATGGGTAGATATAGAATTTCATCCATTTCGGGTTGTTAGATGTAGTTCCTACTTCCTTGTGTTGCATTGAATATGTTTATCTTGGAGTTGAAGTATTCCTCCTTGGTTCTTTGGATTTGAATGTGTTGCATGCATGATGGGTTTCTAGTCTAGAGTTGTTTCCTTCAAGAGGCTTTTAGATTTGTCATTCGAGGACGAATCTTACCAAGGGGGAGATATTGTAACATCTAGAAACTAGTAGGCTAAACTAGAGCTTTACGTGAGGGTTAGAGTCATGAATTTAGTTTCCCGTATTTAGAGTCAAGGGTTTCGAGGTAGAGCGTCAAGGTACGACTCCCCAAGGACCAACTAAGGGTCCTTGAAGAGGACCCTAGCAAACTACCCTAGAATCTGCCCCAAGGTAGTGTACCCACAAGGGGACCCACACCCCGTAGAGGGGTGGATGAACTCGTGGGTCAAGGCCTCAAAAACACTGCCTCAGACCACCACCCACGATTGACCAACATGGTCCATGAGTCCACTCACGGTCCGTGGGCATGGCCTCGTGGGTGAGGCAGCATGTTGGTCTTGGACGGTGAAGTTGGGGATATTTTTGAACTTCCAAAATTAATTAGGGGTTAAGTGATGTTTTTTTATTAGAGTTTAGGCCACCTATATAAAGCTATTAGACCCCTAAATTCATTGATCCTACACATTAATTCAACTCACCCAAAAGAAACCCAATTCCCTCCAAGAAATTCTCTCTCCATAAAACTCAAGAAGAAGAAGAAGAGGGTCAAGCTAGGTCAAATTCATCCATTGTTTCAAGATTTCTAGTCTTTATAATCAAGGTATGATAGCTTATTCATCCATGGAGCCTCCTAGAATTCCCCCAATTGTGAAGATGAACCCGAATTCTAGTGAGGGTTTCTTCCTATATTGTGGGTATTGTTGTATGTTAATTCAATTGAGTGGATAATGATCAATTATACTATAATTAGTAGTGACTCATGTTATTATTATGAATTTACATGTTTTCTATTCCTAACCCTAGTCTAATTGATGGAATTGAAATAATGTGGGTTTATGCCTTGAAAGGTGAAATTGAGGATTTAGAGATAATCTTCTAGGGTTGATGATATGTGTAGTAATTGTTCAACAATAAAAGCAAGTAGACATGAATTGAATTAAAATAATGTATATGTGATGGATCATGACTAGTAAAGCTTGAAGTTGAACCTTTATGATGATATATGACTAGAATTGCTTAAGAATGAAACATGTGTTTGGAATGCCTTGTAATCTAAGTATGTATGATGATTGTAAGAAGTTAATCTTTGAGAGTAAGGCTTGTAGTAAGGCATGTTGATTCTGAGGGCTTTGAGAGTAAAGCTCATATGTTGAAGTGTGTATGCTTAAGGTACACTTTGAGAGTAAAGTGTCTATGATCATGATATGTTGTTGTGTTGTTCAAAGGTTATTCTCACACACACATCTATGTATGAATATTATAGATGTGAAAGGTTTTCTCACATAGAATGATTCTAGGTTGTAAGGCTTGCTCACCTATAATGAATCAAAGCATGTTTAGTTATGTTAGCTTTAGGTTGTGTTATGAAACCCCTTCATCAATAGCTTGCAGTAGTATCATAGAATACTTGCATGGTAGCTTGACTTGGAAAGACAAGACCATTTCATGGTATCATGAGAACAATATATCATGGTAGCCTTGGATTGAGAAATCATACTCTTCTAAGGGTAGCTTACACTAGCATCATAGAATGCTTGCGTGGTAGCATGACTTGGTTAGGGCAAACAACTTCATTTGTAACTAGGATGGAGTAATTGGACCCTTCCTTGTATAGCTGGGACTTGCATGTTAGAATGTTATTCCTTTGGTAGCATGGTCTAGCCTAGTATGGTGCTATTCCTTTGTTAGCTTGGTCTAGCATTATAGGGTGCTATTCCTTGGTAGTCTAGAAATGATAAATAGTAATCATTGAAGTATGATAGCCTAAAGTGGTACTTAGCATGGGTAGGGTTATCGAGTCTTATTCATGCATTACACAAGTATAACGTGAAGCTACTTATGAAGTTTAACTTGAAGCTACTTATGAAGTATAACTCTTACATGTTGTATGCTTAGCTTCGATTGAGTATTAATACCTTTCCTTGACTAGCCTGGACTTGCATAAGTAAGGTGCCTTCCATGGTAGCTTGGTCTAGCATAAGGTAGTGTTTTCTTTGGGAGCCTTGAATAATTAAATTATAACCATTCATGAGTAGTGACTTGTCTTGGACTAGTAAAGAGGTACTCTTCCATGAATAACAAGAATAGCTAAAGAGGGACTAGTCCCTAATTAAAAATATCATGTTTTATGATGATCTAGATTACTTCAAGGAAGTATTGTAAATATGTTCTAATATAAGATTTGCCTATATGATATATGCTTAGCTGGGATTGTTGCTATAGTTGCCTTTCATGATATGTTAGACTAAAGATGAAGATTCCCTTGTCTATGAGAAGTAAGCTAAGGATGAGATAGAAAGATGGTAAGTATGATTATGATGACCTAAAAATGGTACTTAGTGTGGGTGGGATTATGGGGTCTCATCCATGCATTGCACGAGTATGCTTTGAGGTTACTTGAGAAGTAGTGACTAAGGGTTCACTAATGCTTATATGATGCCCATGTTGGAGATTATGCCTATGACTATGTTGTTGTCTCTTATGCTTATAGCTTATGTTTCATGAAGTATATCTTTTGATTATGGCATATGGTTTATGTTGACTAACCTTTTTTGTTATGCTCTTATGATGCTATGCTAGCTATCATATTTAGTACTTTTGTACTAACGCATACTCTTGCCTACATTCTCCTCAAATGTAGGGTTCAGAGATTTTGAGTTCCATCTCGAGGATAAGTTCATAGTATAGCAAGAATTGAAGACTTGGTGAGTCCTCATAGCATCGAGGATTTGATCACCTTTCCATTATGTCTTTCTTTTTATACTTTGAGACTATTGTATGGGTTGTGTCGCAAGAGTTATTCAAAGTTGTTTTAGATGGTTTTACACAAGTGTAATAAGACTTCCGCTTTGCTTTTATAAAGACTTTGATTGTATGGAAAATGTTTTAAAATTTCCGCACTTTACTATTTTCTTATGTTAAGATATGCTAAGTGACTTACATGGAGTCCTTCAGGGTTCTATGTGCCATGTTACATCTAGGGTGTACCTCTTGGTTGTGACACTTCCTATCTTGCACCTTACAATCCTTCACTTTGTGACCACGTATTCCACAACCAAGTCAATTCTCCGTAATGTTAAAACGTTTTATTGAGTGATTCATGCCACACTTTCTGCAAGCGGGAATAAAATATCCACTACCACCCGCTCCTTGAGGCTAAGGTTTAGATACCCTATCTTTGTTGAACCTTGGGGTCATAATGTTTGAAGAACCTTGACCGGAGAACCTTTTCCAAAATTGAGAACATCCATTTCCAGCAGAACGAGAATGAAAAAAGTCACCATCGTTGGTCATTGCCCTCTTAGACTCCCTAGATTTCTCCTTCAAATTTTCCTCTTCAATTTGCTGGGTATGTGTCATCAAATTAAAGATATCCATCTCCTTCATCAACATGAAGGTACAACACTCCTTGACCACTATTTCAGAAACACCCGATAAAAACTTACTAATCTTTTCACCAAAGTCGACAACTATAGTTAGAGCATACTTAACCAATTGAGTAAACTTCAAAGCATACCATGTCACACTCATGTTACCTTGACAAAGGTTTATAAACACAAGAACCTTTTGTTACCTCATCTCAAGGGGAAAGAAATGAATAAAAGGACATAAATTTCTCCCAATCAAGAGGACATGCATCAACAACCCTTTTTTCCTTCCATTGGTTGAACCAAACTTGAGCGTCACCCTTGAGTTGATAAGTGGCCAATTTTGCTTTTTCCACCGATGACACTCCCATAATATCTTTTATCTTTTAGACCTCATCAACAAACTCTTGAGGATCCTCATGAACTTTTGACCCATGAAACTCTGTAGGATTCATCCTAGTAAAATCCATCACCCTTGTTTCCATCTTACCCACAGTTGGGTTCACGAGAGCAACGACTTCTCTGTTAGATTGGGTCATCATATCTTGAGTCAAAACTTGAAATGCGGCTCAGAACTCGACATGAGTCACTTGTTCGGGAAATGAGTCAACCAAAACTTGAGGAACCTCGGGCTTCAAACGCATTCTTTCTCACATAAGATATTTAGGGAGCCATATCGAAAAATCATTAGATAAGAGTTAGGAGAGATACCTTTATAGAGATGAACTTTATCATATCACTTTAGAGTAGTGAAAAAGTGAAGTTTTTTAAATGCCTTGTAGCCCTCTAGTAATAAGTGTGGTATGCTTCATAATCATGAACAAGACTCTACTTGACGCGGCTTGTCAGACATCCTAGGACCTTTCTATAACCTAGCCCTCTAAATACCAATTTTTTCATGATTTAAAGTATACCCTAGATGTGACGTGGCGCATAAGACCCTAAGAGGCCCTACACAAGTCACTTTACCTGAATTAAACAAAATAGAATATACAATAATAAGGTTTAATGAGAAAGACTCATATCATAAAAGAGAGCTTGAACATAAAAGCATAATCATAACTATGTCTTGACAAGCCATTCTAAAACAACATACAGTAGTTGGGACATAACTTATACACTAGAAAATCTGAATGTTAAAGACATAAACGAACGTAGAATAGGTGACATGGCCCTCGGAACAAGAGAACTTGATAATGCTCAACTACACTTCATCAGATTCTATGTGTAGGTGGTCACTAACAAGTATAAACCCAATTAAGAGTTGGGGTCGACCCCCTGGGGACTGATACAGTAAAGAATTTGATTATGAAGTAAAATGGTGTTCTAATCGTTTGTAGATGGGTGATTGCTTATTACTCAAAGTCGTTGAATCTTGGTGGGTAGGCTAGGTCTTATGTGCAATAGCTATATCTTAATCAACTCTTACGAATCAAGTGAATTCTTTTGAACCTCAACAAGCACAACACATATAAAAACCCATTACTTTAATAAATCTACTTTTTCAAGCTACATTTGCAAGATTGCATTCAAACCCACTTTATCAAGCTAGATTCGTAACAACACAATCACTACAATTATCAACTCCGTGGAGGAGTTTCAGCGGAGGGCGTATAAGAGTTTAGCTCTTTACAAAAAGAAAATGAAAAAGTGGCACGATGCCAAAATCCTTCGACGAGAGTTTAAAATTGGCGATCTTATTTTGCTTTATAACTCTTATTTGAGAATCTTCCCAGATAACTTAAATAAAAGTGGTCAGGCCCGTTTAAGTTCACTCGAGTGTTCAAAAATAGGGCAATTGAGATTGAAGAAAAAGAAGGATCGACATTCAAAGTAAATGGGCAATGCTTGAAGCATTATTTTTGAGAATGTCTAGATGTCTCTATTATTAAACTAGTGTATTTGCAAGATGCTTGAGATCATTTCAACGTCGTGCCACGACGTTAAATAAGGCGATTTTTAGGAGGCAACCCAAGTTTTAGTAGTTTTGAATAACGTTTGCCGAATGTGTAGGTTGAAACTCTATTTTTTGAAAGAATGGCAGGTGGGCGGTGGACCGACCCTTTCGGCAAATCACCAAACGCCCCCTCTCCGTTCGCCCAAATGCATAGCCCATTTTAGGGCAAGCTTTGAGACTCGTTTTGGAAAAGAATTGGGGAGATGCATGATTTTTTGGCAAATAGTGGAACCGGTCAGTGACCCCAACTGAGCTCACTTTTTTGCTCCAACTGGAGGGCCATGTTTATGTAATGTTCGGTGGGCCAACTTCAGCTCGACGACTCACCGAATGGTTTGGTGTGTCTGGCAACAGCTCACCGACTGGGCATGAAGTGAAGATTCCCTTCTACTCTTATCTTTTCATTCAGTAATCCTTATTTGCGTGTCTTGTTAGTTACATTAGTTGTATTTGCATTGAGGGAAGTGATCTACCTTTCTTGGGGGGTATGTGTGAAGGTCTCTTCATTGTTGTGGCTATTCTCTTGCATATTTGAGTATCGGTTGCAATCAATACCGATGACTTCAGTAGTACTCTTCATTGAACGATATGTTTGTGCAATTCCAATGAGGCAAATTTGAGTTGCATAAGCGATGTGTGAACTCTTAGCATCTCATTGTGACTAGCCGATTGGTGAAATAAGTCTTGTGAGGATCATTCCACGTGAGCTCAGTTTGTAGAGTCTTGATCAATGATTGTGTTGAATGCCTTCTGTGGTGAAACTTCCTTGAAATATGTGATTGGTGATACCTAGAACTTGTCCCATTAGTCCTATTGACTAATGTAGGCGAATGAAAGAAATGATCTTAGGCACAAACTTTGGAGAGTGAACCAAATTAGTATACCTTTTTGTGACCACCTTGTGAGAGTGTGAACCTAGCTTGGCACCATTTGATCGTAACCTTTTCTTTGAATGAAACATGAACACATTTGACCTATTTTATCCCCACCTAAAACCTTCATGAAACATTAATTTGTTTGAATAGCCATCTTAGGCCAAAAGTTTAAGTTGGGGGTGTGATTGAATTGAGCAGAGAAAATGAGCAATAAATTTGTGAAATTCACCTTTGAAGTATTGTGTTGAAAAACATCGAACCCCACCATCTAAATAAAAATAAAGAGAAAACCAAAAGAAGAAAAGATTGAAAAAGAATGTAGCAATGCAATTTGTGCATGGACAAAACAAAAGGGGTGTCCAATGAGTCATGTAAGATTATCTATGCTTGAAAGAACTTAGGGTGGATTGCTAAAATAAAAAAGAGTGAAAGAAAAGGAGAAGAAGTGAAATGCAAGCCATGCTTTATGAAGGTAGAAGTCACTAATCCAAAACAATCATATACCCTTAGCCCCGTTACAAGCCTTGAAAGACCTTAGTGATCTTTATTGAGCCGACTAACATGTTGATGGGAAAATACGGGTAAGCATATGGGTAGAGTTATGCATGTGTTTATCTTTGGGAGTATGAGAGTTGATTTTTATTCCTTAATTCTTAAATTTTAATGAGCTTAGTCTGGGCACAAAATCATTCTTGATGTGAGGGCATTGAAATATTCTTGTTGAACTTGAATTTGCATTTGAAGCAAGCATTGTGAGCTTGACTTCCATTTGATGATGACTCGTCACAGTTTGAAACTTGTAGTGCACAATTGAACATTACTTGGGTAGGTAAAACCTCATGTGCATTCATGTTGAGTCTCAAGTAGCACTGATTGATCTTGTGTTTTACTTGAGGACAAACAAAAGTTTAAGTTGGGGGTGTTGATGAGTCGGAGATTTCGACTTATTTCAGACTTAATTTTCAACGATTTAGTGTCCTCAATGCCTATTTTATGCTCATAACTGATGTTAAAACGTTAATATGCAGCAATGAAGGTAAAAGTGCAGCGCAAGGACACTACGAGGCAAAAAGGAGCGAAAAAAAGTAGAAAAAACTGAAGGAAAGCAAAACGGGTACTCACCAATGCCACTCGTCATCTCGCCGAGTGGACCTTCAGCTCGCCGAAAGTTCCATCAGGCCAGCCCATGGACAAAACCACATTGGCGATAGGACAAGAATTTTGGGTAAACGCCAAAATGTTCTGCGATACTAATATGGATTGCCAAATGTTACATGTAACACCCCATATCTCAGTATATGAGTGAACCAGAAATTCAGAACCTGCAAGGGCCATCCACGAAGACCACCAACTTTCTGTAGGTGGACCCATGGACCGCAGGTGTGGTCCTTGGGTTGGAGCCACAAGAATAGGACTTTCAGGTGATGAACGACGGTCCACGATGACGGGCCGTGGGTCAGACCACGATCCGTCGACTAGGGTCCGTGCATGGGTACCTCAGAACAGTCCAATCCTGAACCACGATTGGACCTACGGGTCGTAGGTGGGTCCAGGGGTCCATGGTTTGGCCAAAATTCTCTGACCACCAACCACACCTCATTTGGACGGACCGTAGGTCTATCCACAGTCCGTCGACTAGGTCTGTAGGTCAGTAGGTCAGTTACTGATAGGAGTTATTTTTAAGGGCTTAAGGATCTTTTCCAGTTTAAATTAAATTAGAGTGGTGTTGTTTTTTCCTTCATTTTGTGCCCCTATATAAAACCTTTTAACCCCAAATTCACCCCATTTAGTTAAACTCTGAGGCGTGTCAGCAAGGTTGCATATGAGTTAGATTTGCCAAATGAGTTGGCGTTGGTGCATCCAGTGTTCCATGTCTCAATGTTAAAGAAATGTGTTGGGGATCCAACAACATAGTTCCCTTATAGGGTTTAGATATTAAAGAGAATTTTGCTTATGAAGAGGTACCGGTTGAGATCTTAGACCGGCAAGTCAAAAGGTTTAGAAACAAGGAAGTTTCCTCCGTGAAAGTTTTGAAGAGGAATCTCTTAGTTGAGCGTGCTACTTGGTAGGCGAGGCCGATATGAAGTTTCGATATCCTCATCTTTTTCCTTCCTCTCCTATTAAAACTTGAGGTAATGAGTTCCTCTTGAGTTTTCTTGTTTAGGAGTCATGTGTGATTTATGTGTTTCTACAATTTCATTATGTTTATGCATGTTCATGAAAAAGCCTATGTTTAGCAAGAAAATGAGTTCTTATGATTGATGTTCCTCATGTTGTTGTACATTGAGTATGAGTAGCCTATTTGACTTCATGAGATGAATTGATTAACATGTTTAATATGCTTTTGAGAGTAAATTGTATATAGGCTCAATGAGACTTTGTTAAGCATGCTTTAAAGCTTGGAGAAGGTAGTTCCTCCTAAGAACATGAGAAATGTTGAAATGTAGTTCCTACTTTCTTGTGTTGCATTTGAGTATGTTGAGTTTGGAGTTAATGTTTCCTCCTTATTTATGTGCATTGCATGCATATTGGGATGATAGAGTTAGTTTACCCCTCTTGTGATGTTTTGAGAGCGTTTCAACTTGAAGTCTATAGTTCCTCCTCGATTGTATGTGTTGCATTAATTAGGTTGGGATGCTAGTTTATCTCCCGTCCTTATAGAACCAGTTTAAATCTCATTCGAGGATGAATGGTCCCAAGGGGGAGATATTGTAACACCCCATATCCGAGTATAGGAAAGAATTAGAAATTCAGAACCTGCAAAGGCCATCCACAAGGACCACCAATGATCCATAGGTGGACCCACAAACCGTAGGTGTGGTCCGTGGGTTGGTGCCCCAAGAATAGGACTTTCTGACCATGAACGGCGGTCCACCAAGATGGGCCGTAGGTCAGACCACGGTTCATCGACTAGGGTCCATGCATGGGTACCTCATAACATTCCAAGCCTAACCATGACTGGACCTATGGGCCGTAGGTGGGTCCATGGTCCGTGGTCCAAAATTCTCTGACCACCAACCACGGCTCACCGGGACGGACCGTAGGTCTATCCACGGTCCAACGGTCAGTAGGTCGGTGACTGATGGTAGTTATTTTTATGGGCTTAAGAATCTTTTCTGATTTTAATTAAATTAAAGTGGTGTCATTATGCCTTCATTTAGAGCCCCTATATAAACCCTTTTCACCCCAAATTCACTCCATTTAGTTCATTCTCCCTAAATCCCAGAGGAAAATCAAAACCTCATATCAAATATTCTCTCTCTAGAACTTGAAGAAGAAGAAGAAGATTCAACTAGGGTTTGAAACTAAGGATCCAAATTCTCCATTGAAGATAGGAAATTGGACTTGAGGTATGATATCTTTCATCCATGGGTTTCTTTCACCCATGGATTCCCCAAATTCTTCTATTTCAAATGATAGAATTCCCTAATTAGCTAGGGTTTTCTTCATTCACCATGGGTTCTTTTGATTAATAATTTCAATGGTTTAATTATGTCTAAATATGCATGAATTGTTGATTTACAATGCTTTTATGATGTTATCCCTATGAACCCATGAGAACCCCCATGTTTTCTAATTCGTGATCTCATAATGTGGGTTGTTGAGTATGAAAGAAGAGTTTTATGACCTAAAGCATGAAGTAATAGAATTAAATGAAGTTTATGATGAATTCCCTATCTAATGCTTGAATTATAGATTTTGTGATTGAAAGTAACTTTGAACTTTGGAAGGGCAAAGTGTGAGTTTATGCATGATTTTATGAAACATATGCAAATGATTTAAGGGTACTTTGAGAGTAAAGCCAATGCTAATTGTGTTGTTGTGTTTTTGAAAGGTTATTCTCATGAAACACTTACAACCATGATGTGAAAGATTTTCTCACATAGAAAAGGATTCTTAGGTTGAAAGGTCATTCTCACCTAATTGAATCAATGGATAAGAGTTATCCTAATGAACTAGCTTGGATTGGTTGTCAAAGACATCCTTTCATAAGACATGAGTTAAGAAAGACTTAATAAGTATTCCGTGGGAATTGTGCTTAGCACCGACTGGATATAGAAATGACATGGAAGTCTTTTACGTTAGTTGAGTCCGGGCATCCCATGTATGTCTCATGAGATGGAAACCTTCTACATCAGTTTAGTTCGAGTTTCTAGTAGCAATCTCTGTAGCCCATAAATTATGTGCCCCCATAGGTTATCTAGCTAGTGGATCCACCTAAGCTAAGAGTTTATGGTTCTACCTTAGGAAAGTAGAACAACTTTTTTCGGTGTGGGAGACACCGAGTGATCATGTTTTATCTCACATGGTCTCTATATTAGTTAAGGCTATTCTTCCCACAATAAGAACATGGTTAATGAACTATGGTTACTCAAGAAGCCTTTTGTATGAGTTCAAAGGTTTAAAGATGGTGTTGACTTCTTTTATCCATGATTATGATTTATGATTTCTAATATCTCACATGATGTTTAACCTTGGTAAATTGCATGCTTTGAAATGAAATGTCCTTTTTAGCATGTTTTAAATGTTTTTATGCATAGTTATCGTACTTCGTACATTTTTGTACTAACGCATACTTTTGCCTACATTGTTCCCTAATGTAGGGTCCGACAGACAGGGTTTCCATTCTAGTGGCTAGAGCTTGGACTTGACAGCTTCCCGAGCTTTGTGAGTCCTCATGGTCCGAGTACGGAGTTGTTGTTTTAGTTTCCACTGCTTGTATTTTCCTTTTTGGACATGATGTATGGGCTAGGCCCAATTTCATTCAAGTATTGTAATAGATGGCTATAATGAGACATGTGTCTAGACTTCCACTTTCTTTTTTAAAAAATCTTTTAAGACTCCTAAATGTGGTTTACTCTTTATTGTTATATTCTTATGTTATGAAAGCTAAGTGGCTTGTGTGGAGTCATTCGGGGTTCTATATGCCATGTTACATCTAGGGGTACCCCTGGGTCGTGACATTACAGACAGAAGTGGTGCAAAACCATGTCAAAAAAGTGAGAAGAGGAGCACTTGGCGCGTCGCCGACTAGGTCGGCGAACCCGACCTACTTCGCCAAAAGTTATAGAGAAATTAGTGACAAGGCCAAGCCAAGAAGGCGATGAAAGGAGGCACTCGGCGTATCACCGACCAGGTTGGCGAAATCCGGCTTACTTTGCCGTGTGACTCTGATGCAGAAATTCTGGGAGCATATGAATGCATTTATACGTCCTAGAATTTCGACGTCGGAGTCAGTCGGTGAAGTAAGTCGGGCTTCACAAACCTGGTCGGTGATACGCCGAGTGCTTTCATGGCCTTTTTAGCTTTGCCTTTTCACTAATTGCTCTGTAACTTTTGGTGAAGTAGGTTGGGTTCCCCGACCTAGTGGGCGACGCGCCAAGTGCTCCTCTTCTCACCTTCTTGACATGGCTTTGCACCACCTCTGTCAGTAATATTTGGTGATCTATGTTGCCATCGTAGAACATTTCAACGTCTCACCAAAGTTCTTGTCCAATCGCCACGTTGGTTTTGTCCATGGGTTGGCCTACTGGAACTTTGGGCGGGCTGAAGGTTCACTCGGCGAGAGGCCGAGTGGCTTTGGCGATTACCTGTTTTGCTTTCCTTCAACGTTTTTGCTCCTTTTTGCCTCGTAATGTCTTTGTACTTCTCTTTTGCCTCCTTTCCTGCATATTAACATTTTAACATCAGTTATGAGCATAAAATAGGCATTGACGACACTTAATCGTTGAATAGTAAGCATAAAATGAGTTGAAATCCCCGACTCATCAGGACACACCAAATCTTCAATGGAAAAAAAACCACTAGCCACGAGTGGGAGGAGAAGGAACATCTGACCCTATATTATGAGACAATATAGTCACAAGTATGAATTAGTACATGGAATGTACTAAGTATGGAGAAATATGCATAAACGTAGACACGATATAATAGTAGGCTTAATGCATGTAATGTATGATCAAGTAGAACGTTTAAAAGCTTAGAAAAGAAAGTCATAAAATGATGAGACAACGTCAAACATTAATAAAAAGCATAATAAAAGCTTTAAGAAAACCGTAGTTCTTTTATGGTAAATTAGCTTGAACCGACAATAGACCATGTGAGTTACAACATGGAATACGAATGTAACTCCAAAACCAACAAGGGAGAGTCTACTTGCAAAGGTAGAACTCCGAATCATATTATAAATGCTATGTGGATCCACTAGCTAAATCACTAAAGACAATCATATGGGGGCATGTAGCTTGAGACTACAAATTGCTTCTAGAGACTATCCTATTTGAGTCTCAACCTTAAAGTCCTCTAGGTGCTAAGTAAAATCCCAATGAAATAGATAAAGTCAATTATCAAGCATAAGGTTACGAAAGTCATCAATAATCCAAATACCAATCCAAATCATAAAGTTGTATAAGAGTAGCTCCTTTCAAAACCATGATTTCATACACTTGTTCATATAGAAACTTACCGTCCTAGGCATCTAAAATCATGATTTCCTTTCAAATTGTGAGAAAAAATTTCACAAATCATTAATATTTAACTAAAAAGTATCCTTAAAGAATAATTTCATTCTTTCATAAAAAATGCATTAAATCCATTATCAATCCATGTTCATAGTTCAAGGGTGAAAATCAAAGCATAAAGCATGGGTCCATATGAAGTAAATTATAAATCATGTAATTAGGTTAAATCATACATAATAAGATATAATAGCATCAATTATATCGTACTTAAAAGGACCCATGCAAATTGACATAATAAACCTTAATTGAATTGGGTGAAATTGAATTAGAGATTGAAGTTCCTCTTGGACCCAATGGATAAAAGGGAACCTTCGGTGAGTTCTCACTACCTTTGATGATCAAAGACCTCAGGAAGCAATATAAAGACCTTAAAGCCATTAGAAGTGTCACAACCCGAGCCTACACACTGGACATGGCCGACACTCCAGAACCATTGATGGCCCCCAAGCGAACCCTCATCCTGGATGACTACAGGCGGAAGACTAACTCAAGCATACATAAGCATGAAATTGAAAAAAATGTTTAAAACTAGTTTACTGAATCTCAAGACTAGACTGAATACACTAAGTATGAAACATAAGTTTTAACTAAAATATCTAAAACTAAAAGACTCTCCAAAACTGTCTATCTATGAAGCCTCTACTATATAAACATGAGTTTCAGTACAAGACTCACGACTACTCAAAAACTATTACTAATAACTCACAAAACTGTAGTCCTCCGAAAGCAAGGAGGTTTTACTCAACAGCTGACGAGTGGAGGAAGGGATCTCAACAAACTCTTGTTGAGGATCCTAAGAACCTGTATATGCATCATTAAAAGATGCAGGTCAAATGACAATAGTTCATTGAATATACAAGTATGCAATATAGGTGAATAATAAATAACTGAATGAAAGGACTACAATAGATATAAATATCTACTCAACTGAATGTAAAGAAATAAAGGAGTGAAATCATTAAAACATTACAAAATACTTACTCATCTCTAAACTCAACATATTAAGTGATATAATAAAAATACACTGTAAACTCTATTTGGGAGATTCTCTAACCAACAACCATCACTATGAGCTACGTGATGATAAAGTGTCTCTCCCACGCTGCCAGAACTGTCCGATACCTGTATAGAACACCTCAACTAAGTGGATCCACTAAGCTTCGCCCGAAGGCACGTAGGGTTCATCTAAAATGAATGATTATGTACCCATGTTGGCATACATGGTTTATGAGGAATGTGAGTTGTCTGAACTCATCCCCATATCGATGCTCAATACTACTCTCGATAATATATACTCTGCTCAATGTATAAAAAAATATACTCTTCCTCTTGTTTGAGATAATTGCTCAAACTATCCTCTTAAAAGAGGTATCTGCTATTGAAATATCTTTGAACTCATAACTCATTTAGAAATCAAAATTTCTCTTTTATCAATGTAAAAAGTGATACATTTGGGAATACTTAGTTCCCTTATATTCTTACTCAATCCATATTTAAAAGCACTTTCTCAAAAATATATAAAAATCATATAGTGATATGATCATTGATGACTCGGGAAGTCATACTGCATAAACATTGATGGAATAACTAGATATCATACTACTTAAACATTGATTGCATACTCGATTGTCATACTAATCATGTTTTAGAGAATCTATCTCAAAACTAATATTTACTTCCTCAAAAACTCTGTTAAAACTCAATTGTTGGCATTAAAAAGCTTCTCAAGATTTATAACTCAATTCATCGGGTTCATGCAGAATTATGGAAATGAACGACTCAACTCAGGGATTTTTAAAGCAATATGGAAACTCCTCAAAACTCAACGATACTACTCATCTAAAAAATACTAAATTCATAAGGTTCATGTTGAAATATAGACATGACGAGTTCAACTCATCAATCTTAAAGAATAATATAGAGCAAATCAATAATGAGGAATAGAAGTTCAAAAAGAATCCAGAACTAAAGAACTCAAAATCAACTCATCTCAATAATACTCAAATTTAGGGATAGAATTCTAGATTACTCTTTTACTGATTTGAAAGTAAATATAGGGCGTGAGGACGAACTAGTCCAACACTATGATAGCCTTACATACTTGAAAGAACAAAGTTCTTGAACAATCTTCAAGAAAAACTTGAAGCCTTAAAACGAAGGAGAACAATCAAGAAAGGTTTCTTGAATTAGGTTCTTCAAATCTCTATGGACAAGAATTATGATTTTCATTAGTGATTAATAATTATATGGAGGAATTTGAATTGGAAAGAATGAAATTTTTGGAGAAATAATTACCTTGAAGAAGAATTTTGAAAAAGATTGAAAAAATCATGAATGGAGCCTTCTACTTTGATTTTTTCCTTAGGGTTTGAGAGAGATGAGAATGATGGATTAAAAGATGAAAATCTGATTGTTTCGGGTCTTTTATTAGTCAAGAATATCGTTTAGGGTTTTCTTAGAGGTAAAAAGACAAAACGACCTTTTTTAATGTTTTCCCGTCGGCTAATTCGTCACTGCACTATATCAGGTTACTAAAATGGTCATAATTTTTTACTTAAAACATGGATTGTTGCGAAATTGGTGGTGTTGGATAGTAGATTCCAGTACCCTTAATTTGACACTTATTGAGTTCTTCGTGAATTTATTTTTGGTACTCTATTTCGACTATTTTAAGAGGTCGAAGCTTCCGATAATTCATAAGTAACAAGAAATAAGAGAGCAGAGTGACTAGAAATCACACAAAGAGAGCTAACTAACATCAAAATTTAGTCAATTTAAGGGGAATATATAATCTAGGCCAAATTATAACCAAATACCTTTGGATGATCTAGTGTACAAAAGATGAATACAATGTATATGTTGTTTATAATTATACTGAATATACATATAATATGTGTATATATACATCAGCAATATATATATATATACACACACTACATTAAAAGCATGAACTCCTAACTTGAATGTTAAATTACTAAAATATCCCTAACTTAGGTTATGACTTTTTTGGTGAGTTGTTACTTTTCTAATAAGTTGTGATTTTTTTCAAAGGGTTGTGAGTTTTCAATGAATTGTGACTTTTCCAAAGAGTTGTAACTTTTTCAATAAATTGTGACTTTTTCAAAGGGTTGTGACTTCTCAGAAAGGTCATGACTTTTAACATAAGACACAAAAAACACTTGCTCATACTACCCTTTGTTGACTATAAATAGAGGGGTTTCCTCTCATTTTTCAACAACATTTTTTTTTAATGTTCTATTCTTCTTTTTCTTCTTCTTGCATTTTAAAAAAATTCGTGTGATTTATTGTCGTTGAGTGACTTCAAAGTTTAATGGAATATGAGGTACCACTATTCTGATGAAGTAACTTGTTCTATCCTAAGAGGGTATATTCTTAACCTCGAGTACTTGAGGAAAATAATTTTGATGATATAATAATTATTTTTTTGCTTAGTATATACATTATAAGTGATTGATCCAGTATATGAAGTTAACATGTAGTCTAAATTCATTTTATTTTTTTAAACTCTTTCTCTTGTGATGTAGATATGTGCTTCTGAATATCTTTTTAAAATATTATTAAACTTCTCAAGAGTTAGAGAATTGTCACGATTTACTTTTTTGATGCTTAAGACAAAACAATGATGTAACACCTCACTTTTTGAAAGAACTAGAAAGACTTAGAATAGGAAAGAAACCATATTTTTTTTTGGAAGTAATCAAATTTGGAAAGTTTGACAAAGTTAAACTATGTATGATTTTGGGTCGACTTCAAACAACCATAACTCCTAGCTTAGGATGATTGAGGTGTTCTACCAGATACCATAGGAAATATCTTTGAATTATTTTTCCAACGCCATCGAGTTTGCTTAGTTTTGAGTTCGTATAAGGGAGATATGTCCATTCGAAGTTGGGTTGTCTAGATAAGGAAAGTCAAAACCGAATTTTAGAAGGGTATTATTGTCTTTTCACTACCCAATTAATTAAATTCGTTTTTATAAATTAAGTGTAGGACAAAACTAATGGATTCAGTTTACTCTTCATAAAAATAAGTTAGGGTTTTGAGAGCAGAGAAAATAAGAGGAGAAAAGAGGAGAGGATCAAGGCGTTCGTCGAGGTTCTTGAGTTTTGTCGCGGATTTTTGCCATGGGCTTGATCCCTATGAGGTACATAAGCTTCGATAGTGTTGGGTTATTTAACCCACACGCCAATCATGTTATTTTCAGAGAAATTTCATTCTTGTAGTTGAAAGATTAGAGTTCTTGAAATTCATCCTAAATATTATTGTGTTGGGGTTTTGATGATTTCTGGAGATGGAATTGAGTAGATTAGAGTGTACTTATATTAAGTAATCGAATCCAGATTGGGGAAGAAACCGTTCGATTATAGGTGAGTTAGGGTTAGAAAATGAGCAAAGAAATTCGTCGATTTTCTGGTTAAGGCCTGGCGCGTCGAGCCAGCCAGTGCGCCCCAAATCATGTTCTGAAGTTTAGGGGCTGGCGCCCCACGCCACTTAGTGCGCCAAAGTCACCTGCCCCGTCCAGTTTGTTGTCGGTTACTCTGTTTGAGTTCTTTTAAAGTGTACCTTCACTCCCTTTAAATTCTAACTACTCTAAGATACTTCTAATTAAACACCTATAAATCACTCATAACATGATCATAACCTTGAATTCATAATTAAAATTCAAGGTAGAGTTAAGAGCTAAGTTTTTGAAAATTCTTTCGAACATTCTAAGAATGTCCCTTTAGGTCCTTTTTTGAAGTCTTCTACAACTTCTAGTAACTTGTTTCAAGACTCGAGCAAGTGAGTATAAGAATGAGGAGAATGTATTAATGAGTCTACTTTATCATCACAATATCCTTCATATCATGAACCATGATTCTTAAATTCATAATTCACATTCAAGAGAGAGTTAAGAGTAAAGTTCAAGAAAGTCTTTGAGATCAACTATCAATTTGAGCTATGTTTTGAGGAAGTAAGTATAAGAATGAGAAGACTCGGATACATGAGTTTCATATTGATTATGTAGACCCTCGGGTCGAGTCGTTCATTCACCTAATTCCGTATGAATTTCATAAATTGAGTACCTTTGAGAGGAGTAGTATATTGAAGTTCTAATTTTTTAGTATCGAGTTCCTAACCCTTCTAGGATGATATTCCTAATCATGGAACTATTACATGTTACCCACGAAGTCCTTAAGTTGAGTAGTTTATGCCCATAATTCCGCATTAACCATATGAGTCGAGAAATCTTGAGATAAGGTCTACCATTGAGTCCTTGAGTTGAGCATTCTTGAAATAAGTAGCATCATTGAAGTCCTTGAGTCCTGAGTTGTTGAGTTCCGAGTATCGAGTTCTTTGTATGGTTATATAAAACCTTGAATTGAGTCGTTCACGTCTATCATTCAGCATGAACCTTATTTTTTGTGAAGTCTTTTACAACTTTTTCTAAACTTGTTTTAAGACTTGAGTACTTGAGTTAAGAAAGAGTAGACTCGAGTTCATTTTCCTAAGAATGATATATAGGAACTAAGTATTCCCAAGCGTAAATGTTTTCAAATTTAGAAGAAGAGGAAACTGAGATTTCCAAAATTGTTTTTAAATAGTTGAGTAACATCTCTTTTTCGAGAAAGATTTTGAGTAATAATCTCATACCACAGAAAGAGTTATGTTTTTAAACATATGAGCTGAGTATATTTTGGGAGTAGTATTGAGCACCGATATGGGGGAGAGTTCATACAACTCACATCCCCCATAAACCATGTAGCCGACGTGGGTAGAAAGGGTCATACTTTTTAGATGATTCCTTTGTGTTTTTTAGCACAGACTAGTGGATCCACTTAGTTCAGAGGTCTTATACCTTGGCAGAGTATAGGACAGTTCTGGCAGCGTGGGCGAGACATTGTATCATCACATACCTCATAGTTATGGTTGTCGGTTAGAGAAACTCCCACAGAGTTATATCGTATTTCTATCTATAAAAACTGAGTTATTATTGTATTATTTGATACATTGAGTTGCTATCTACTATTTTAAAAGATTTCCATATATATTGCATGCTTTAGTGTTGCTTTGTCCTTGAGTATCATGAGTTGAGTATCTTGAGTTGAGTACCTTTGAATTGAGTATCATATCTTTGAGTTGAGTATCTTGTTCTTGAGTAGAGTTGAGTTAAGTGAGTTTAGAAGAGGTAAGTATGTTTCATTTTTATCAAGTTCAAACCTATGTTTATGCTTTAGAACTCCCCCTTACATGCTCGTACATTCCACGTACTGAGCCATTTGGCTTGCATTGTTTCATGATGCAGATATAGGTATTTAGGATGGTTAGCTATGGTGAGCCTCCTTGCTTCAGGAGGGTTCCCCTTGGACTTTTACTTATATCAGTTGTTAGGATGTCGTGGGTCTTGTCCCAACTACCATCTTTGTCGGTTAGAGGCTTCATAGATAGACAGTAGAGTGTCGGAAGTCTGTTCATTTATTTTGTTAAATGTTTTGAAGACATAAGTTGCCTATTTATGGCAACTTGAATATTTTATTTTATTCAGAGTTATCTGTCCAGTATCGTTCAGATTATTTTAAGGCTGATTTTATTGAATTTTATTTGGTCTTTAGGCTTTGTTTACTTAAGTTAGTCTTCCGCTTGTAGTCATCCAGGATGAGAGTTTGCTTGGGGAGCATCATAGGTTCTTGGGTGTCGGCCACGTCCAGGGTGTAGGCCCAGGTTGTGACAAACTTGGTATCAGAGCCCAGAGTTCATGAGTCCTAAAGTGTCTATGAAGTCGTGTCAGTAGGGTCTTGTGTATGGTTGTGAGGGCCCGACTTCTATAAACGAGGGACTACAGATAATTAAGAAAAAAATCCCTTCTTTCATACTCTAAAACGTTCAATATAGCTAAGTCATAGAGATTTATTCATACTTGTGCATTTCTCATATTCTTTCATTCGACTACCCATCATATTAGAGGTGGTTGAACAGAAAGTCAGTCCTTTGTCGATGAGTTGTTCTTAGCAGAAACCTTGAGGAAGTCATGAGACTCTGGAGGGGATTGAGAGAAGCCTATGAGTAAGTTAAGCATTCAGTTTCAGAGGAATGCACCCATAATTATATGAATCGTGCATTTGAGCTAAAACCGAGTTGTACTCTCTTCCCTAAGCCTTGTTTCAGCAGAGATCCTTATGAGGTGTTATGTTTAGAGCTTGGGTAATATTTTCACCCTAAAAGGTAGCATGAGTTACGAGGGAATGAGCAGTAGTAGAGAAAGAGCCTAGAGTTGGGGGAAAGTATACATAGGTTTAGTAATCTAAGAAAGAGAGAAGGTGTTTTGACAGGCTATGTTACTATAGTCATGCACCTAGTAAGTTATTAATGATGAGTTTTCCCTTATGGGTAGACTAAGAAGTAATGAGTTGTGAAGATTCCATCATAGGAGGTAGAGTGTGTTACAGCTAGAAAGGAGTTTGCGATGAAGTGCCATTGTGTAGGTAATGACCAAGTGTAAGTGTTGAATGGAAGAGCACAAGTATTCATAAAGTGATAGGTCTAAGATAGGCTTATTATTTGTTTAAGAGAGTCATGATGTTCAGAATGTTATAGAACTGATCAAGTAATGAGGTATCGGATAGTAGGCGACCAATCGTATTGATATTCGGGTTTATTAATGAACATTAAGCTTGAATTTGATATGAGGGTCATGATCCAAAGAATTGAAACATGAGGGTGATGATATTAGTCTTGAGATTTCGTCTAGTAGACTTGACATAAAGTAGGTAAGGAATTGAGATGTTACCTGCACTGAAGATGAGTGGTACAAGTGATAGACCCTAATGTTTAGATAAGGGCAATGAAGTGTGGCTAAGACACAAGAGTAACAAGAGCATTAAGAGGCGTACTGAGGTGGTATGTAATCAGAAGAGGTTAAGGGAAATAACATACAAAGATGTCTTAGTACATACTTTTTGAGAGTTCGGCAATTGTGAAATAACCTTCTCCCGAGTGTTAGAGTAAAAGAAGATGTAGACCAGTTTAGAGTTGATGGAATAGGTCCATAACTTTCTGGTGTCGGCTATAGACCTAAGGGGGAGATGACAAGATGAGAAGTCACGTCAAGTGGTTGAGAGTAAGATAGTAATGAGTTCCAAAGAGTTTGCGGGATATCTTTTTAGAGGTCCTTTTAGTAGCGGAGTAATGTTAAAAAGAGAAGGTTAATGATCTTATCGTGATAGTGATGGTGTGTTTATTCCGACTAAGGTTATTAATGAGGATGAAGAAAAATATGAGGTTTTCTATGAGAAATAGTTAAATGGGAGTCCTTAGTTGGTTTCAAATAGTAATGTGGACAATTCTAGTTAGTATGGCAGAGATGATAAAACTAACCCCGTCTCATATCCAGTCCAGCCGGCATTCGAGGACGAATGATCCCAAGGGGGAGATACTGTAACACCTCGCGTTTTGAAAGAACTATAAAGACATAGAATTGGAAAGAAACCGTTTTTTGGAAATAATCAAATTTGGAAAGTTTGACAAAGTTAAGCTAAGTATGAGTTTTCGGTCGACTTCAAATGAACATAACTCCTAGTTCAGGATGATTTAGGTATTCTACTAGATACCGTAGAATAGATCTTTGAATTATCTTTCCACTGCCACCGAGTTTTCTCAGTTTCGAGTTCGTAAAAGGGAGATATGTCTATTCGAAGTTGGGTTGTCTAGATAAGGAAAGTCAAAACCGAATTTTAGAAGGGTATTATGGTCAATTCACTACCCAATTAATTAAATTCATTTTTGTTAATTAAGTTGGGGACAAAACTGATTGGATTCAGTATACGCTTCATAAAAATAAGTTAGGGTTTTGAGAGAAGAGAAAAGAAGAGGAGAAAAGAGGAGAGGATCAAGGCGTTCGTCGAGGTCTTGAGTTTTATCGCGGATTTTCACCTTGGGTTTGATCCCTAAGAGGTATGTCAGCTTCCATAGTATTGAGTTTGTTCAACCACACGCCAATCATGTTATTTTCAGCGAAATTTCATTCTAGAAGTTGAAAGATTTGAGTTCTTGAGAAGTGTTCTTGAAGTTCATCCTAAATCTTGTTGTGTTGGAGTTTTGATGATTTCTTGAGATGGAAGTGAGTGTTTTGAGTTTTGTATTGAGTAGATTAGAGTTTACTTATGTTAAGTAATCGAATCCAAGTGATTGGGAAGAAACCCTTCAATTCTAGGCGAGTTAGGGTGAGAAAACGAGCATAGAAATTCATTGGGTTTTCTAGGTTGGGGCCTGACGCGTCGCGCCGACCTATGCGCCGCGCCCCAAATCATGTTCTTAAGTTTAGTGGCTGGTTCCCCACGCAACTCAGTGCGCCAGGGTCACCTGCCCCATCAAGTTGCAGTCAGTTTCTCCGTTTGAGTTCTTTTAAAGTGTACCTTCACTCCTTTTCGATACTAACTACTCTAAGATACTTCTAAACACCTAGAAATCATTCATAACATGATCATAACCTTTAATTCATAATTCAAATTCAAGGTGGAGTTAAGAGTTAAGTTATTGAGAATTCTTTCGAACATTCTAAGAAAGTCCCTTTGAGTCCTTTTGTGCAGTCTTCTACAACTTCTAGTAACTTGTGTCAAGACTCGAGCAAGTGAATATGAGAATGAGGTGAATGTATTCATGAGTCTACTTTATCATTACAATATACTTTATATCATGAACCATAACTCTTGAATTCATAATTCACAATCTAGAGAGAGTTAAGAGAAGAGTTCAAGAAAGTTTTTGAGTTCAATTGTGAATCCTTTGAGATCAACTATCGATTTGAGCTAAGTTTTGAGAAAGTAAGTATAACAATGAGAAGAGTAAGATACATGAAATCTATATTGATTATGTAGACCCTCGAGTCGAGTCGTTCATGCCCATAATTTCGTATGAACTTCATAAATTGAGTACCTTTGAGAGGAATAGTATATTCAAGTTCTAATTTTTGTGGATTGAGTTCCTAACCATTCTAAGATTATATTCCTAATCATGGAACTATTACATGTAACCCAAGAAGTCCTTAAGTTGAATAGTTCATGCCCATAATTCCGTATGAACCATATGAGTCGAGAAATCTGGAGATGAGGTCTACCATTGACTCCTTGAGTTGAGTTGTTCATGCCCATAATTCCGCATGAACCTTATGAGTTGAGCATTCTTGAAATGAGTAGTATCATTGAAGTTCTTGAGTTCTGAGTTGTTGATTTCCGAGTATTGAGTTCTTTGTATGGTTATTGAAAACCTTGAATTAAGTTGTTCACGTCCATTATTCGGCATGAACCCTATTTTGAGAATTCTTTTACAACTTTTACTATACTTGTTTTAAGACTTGAGCACCTGAGTTGAGAAAGGGTAGAGTCGAGTTCATTTTCCTAAAAATGACATGTGGGAACTAAGTATTCCCAAGAGAAATATTTCATATATAGAAGAAGAGGAAATTGAGATTTCCAAAAGAGTTTTTGAGTAGTTGAGTAACATCTCTTTTTAGAGAAAGATTTTGTGTAATAATGTCAAACCACCGAAAGAGTTATGTTTTTAAACATATGAGCTGAGTATATTTTGGGAGTACTATTAAGCATCGATATGGGGGAGAGTTCATACAACTCACAGCTCCCATAAACCATGTAGCCGACGTGGGTAGAAAGGGTCATACTTTTTAGATGATTCCTTAGTGCTTTTTAGCATAGACTAGTTTATCCACTTAGTTGAGAGGTCTTAAACCTTGGAAAATTATAGGACAGTTCTGGCAGCGTAGGCGAGACGTTGTATGATCACATAGCACATAGTGATGGTTGTCGGTTAGAGAAACTGCCACATAGTTATATTGTATTTTTATAAATACAAACTGAGTTATTATTGTATTCTTCAATACATTGTGTTGTTATCTACTGTTTTTAAAAGATTTCCATACATGTTGCATCTTTTACTCTTGCTTTATCCTTGAGTATAATGAGTTGAGTATCTTGAGTTGAGTACCTTTGAGTTGCGTATCATATCTTTGAGTTGCATATTTTATTCTTGAGTTAAGTTGAGAGTGAGTTCAGAAGAGGTAAGTATGTTTCTTTTTTATCAAGTTCAAGCCTATGTTTATGCTTTAGAATTCCCCTTACATGCTTATACATTCTACGTACTAAGCCATTTGGCCTGCATCATTTGATGATGCAGATACAATTATTCAGGGTAATCAACAGGATCTTCGTTTATACCACATGGAGTTTGAGTTAGCTATGGTGAGCCTCCTTGCTTCCAGAGGGTTCCCATTGTCCTTTCAGTTATATCAGTTGTTAGGATGTCGTGGGTCTTGTCCTAACTTCCATCTTCGTCGGTTAGAGTTTCAGAAGTCTGTTCATTTATTTTGTTAAATTTTTTAAAGACTTAAGTTTCCTATTTTGGGCGAGTTGAATATTTTATTTTATTCAGAGTTATATATTCAGTATCTTTCAGACTATTTTAAAGATGAGTTTATTTAATTTTATTTGGTCTTTAATCTTTGTATGCTAGAGTTAGTCTTCCGCTTGTAGTCAGCGAGGATGAGGGTTCGCTTGGGGACCAGCATATGGTCTTGAGTGCCGGCCACGTCCAGGGTGTAGGCTCAGGTCATGACAAACTTGGTATCAGAGCCTAGAGTTCAAGAGTCCTAGGGTGTCTATGAAGTCATGTCAGTAGGGTCTTGTTTATTGTTGTGAGGGGCCCACTTCTAAAAACGAGGGACTACAGACATTTGAGAAAAGTTTCCCTTGTTTCATACTCTAAATCGTTCAATAGAGCTTAGTCATAGATATTTATTCATACTAGTGCATTTCTCAGATTTATTCATTCGACTACCCATCATACTAGAGATGGTTGAACCGAAAAGTCAGTCATTTATCTGTCACGCCCCGAGCGTACACCCTGGGCGGGACTGGCACTCGAGAACCATTGTTGGCTCCAAGTGAACCCTTGGTCTGGCCTACTTACTCAGCGGAAGACTTAAACACAAGAAATAGTCTAAAAAGGATAACTCATGCAATGTGTTAAAAAATATTAAACTTAGCCAAAATGGAAACTCAAGTCTTAAACGTATTCAACTGAAAATGCAAAGACTAATGAACTATAGCTACTCGTCCATGAAGCCTCTAAAACAAAGAGGGATGTCGGGACAAAACCCCCAATCATCCTAACAACTTATATACTAAAAACAAAGTAAAAAGAGTCCTCCGGATAGCAAGGAGGCTCACTAACTGACTCTGAGCTCAACTAGATCAATGAGGCACTGGATGATAATCCTGGTTACCTGTGTCTGCATTATAAAATGATGTAGGCCAAATGGCGTTAGTAGATTGAATGTACGAGTATGCCAGGAGAATACTAAACCATGACGTAAGCTTGAAAGGAATCTGAAAAGGGCACTTACCTTGGCTTTACTCAACACAAATGCAAAGTAAAAAACCAATAAATATGCAGTTTATACAAAGCATTTAGACAGTAAACAACAACTTAATTTGTTAAACAAATGCCATAACAACTAAATTTGCTCATATAATAAAGTAATATAATTACTGTGGGAGTTTCTCTAACCGACAACCACCACTATGAGCCTAAGTGATGATACAGCGTCTTGGCCACGCTGCCAGAACTGTCCTATACTTTGCTGTCATATAGAACGCCTTAACTGAGAGGATCCAATGGTCTATAATAAAAAAGAACTAAGGAATCATCTAAAAAGTATGATCCTTTCTACCCAAGATGGCTACATGGTTTATGGAGACTTGAGTTAGTATGAACTCGCGTCCCCATATCAGTGTTCAATGCTACTCCTAAAATGTACTCAGCTCATATGTTTTTTAAAACAAAACTCTTTCTTTGGTTTGATATAATTACTCAAAACTAAGCTTAAAAGCTCTCTTCGAAATCGGTGTTTCCTTTCTTTCTCAAATGTGAAAACATTTTAACTTTTGGGAATACTTAGTTCCCGTATAATCTTTGGAGAAATGAACTCTACTCTTACTCTTTACTCAACTCAAAACTTAAGTCTTAAAATAATGTTAAAACGTTTGTAAAAGACTTTTGGAAAAGTCTATGAACTTCTCTTGACTTGACTCTTAACTTTCCTTGAATTGAATTTATGGATTCAAGGATTGTGATTTGTGATAGGAAAAATCTCATGATGTTTATGAGTGTTTTTAAATAGTTAAACATGAGAAATGGTCAAGAAATCACTATCTAGAAACAAGTCTGCGATGCGGAGATGCATTTAAATATTTGGTCGGGAAATAAATTTTGAGGCAGAACGGTATATGACCGCTCCACGACGCAAGGAAGGATTTTCCCATCGATGCGAACCTGGTACCCAGATTCGCCCAACTTTTTTCTTCTTCGTTTTCCATCCCCAATTTGCCTAAACTCGATTCTTTTTCCCAAATTTTCTTTAGATTCAGATGTCTAGTAAATGTACCTAAGAACCTAACTCAAAACAACTCCATAATTTGACGCAATAATCTTAAAAACTCCTCAATCTCAGCCCAATTCATGAACGAAAGCAAATTCAAGAACACATATCAAGAACATCAAACTTTCAACCTTTTTGGAATGAATTCACGCTGAAATAAACATGTTTGGCATGTGGGTGTATGAACCCAACGTTATGAAAGTCTCACATACCCTGTAGGATTGAATTCTTGGCGAAATCCACAACCAAACTCGTAAGAACTTGATGAATCTTGAACTTTCTTCTCCTTTCCTCCTCTTTTCTCTTCTCTCATAGCCCTAGCGTTATTCTTAATAGCGTAACTGACCTAATTCAATTTATACGCAAAATAATTTACTAAAAACGGATTTAATTAATTGGGTAATGAAAAGACCAAAATACTCCTGTAAAATCTGGTTTTGACTTTCCTTATCTAGACAACCCAACTTCAAATAAGCATATCTCCCTCATACAAACTCGAAATTTCGCACACTTGGAAACGTTGGAAAGATAATGAAGAGATCTTTCCTACGGTATCTTGTCGCACACCTAAATCATTCTGATCTAGGATCTATGATTGTTTGAAGTTGACCCAAAACTCAAACTTTTCATTCTTTCCAAAAATGATTCGTTTTAATTCTAGCTCTTTCTAGTTGCGGGGTGTTACAATATCTCCCCCTTGGGAACATTCATCCTCAAATGAGATTACTCATACTAGGCTAAGGGTGTAACATCTAACATTTAGCTCAACACCCAACAAGCAAATCTAACACATAAAGTATATAAATTAAAAAGTACTAAGAAAAGAATTAGTACCTTGGTCTGGAATTTCTCCGGGCTAAAAGAGATGTGGATATCTCTTTTTTATATCCTCCTCAGTTTCCCAAGTAGCTTCTTCAACAAACTGATTCCTTCAAAGGACTTTGACTGATGGTACTTCCTTAGTCCTCAACTTGCGAACCTGGCGATCTAGAATCTGAACCAGAGTCTTCTCATAGGATAAGCTATCCTTGATACCAATATCTTTCGTTGGTATGATAAGTGAAGGATCTCCCATGCACTTCTTCAACATGGAAATATTAAATACCGAATGAACCGCTACTAACTCTTGGGGTAGCTCTAACTCATAAGCTACATTACCAACCCTTTTTGATATTTTGTAAGGGCCAATATACTGGGGACTAAGCTTCCCTTCTTACCTAACCTCATAACACCCTTTATGAGTGAAACTTTCAAGTATACCCAATCATCTACCTCAAACTTTAACTCCCTCCTCCTAAAATCAGTGTAGGATTTCTGAAGACTCTGCATTGTTTTCAACCTTTCTTAAAATACTTTTACTTTCTCCATAGCTTGATGAACTAAGTCTTGTCCTATCAACCCAGTTTCACCAACTTGAGACTCTGGAGGGGATTGAGAGAAGCCTATGACAAAGTTAAGCATTCAGTTTCAGAGGAATGCACCCATAATTATATGAATCGTGCATTTGAGCTAAAAGTGAGTTGTACTCTCTTCCCTAATCCTTGTTTCAGCTGATATCCTTATGAGGTGGTGTGTTTAGAGCTCGGCTAATATTTTCACCCTAAAAGGTAGCATGAGTTACGAGATCATGAGCAGTAGTAGAGAAAGAGCCTAGAGTTAGAGAAACGTATGCATAGGTTTAGTAAAATAAGAAAGGGAGATGGTGTTTTGACAAGCTATGAAACTATAGTCATGCAACTAGTAAGTTATTAATGACGAGATTTCCCTTATGGGTAGACTAAGAAGTGATGAGTTGTGAAGATTCCATCATAGGAGGTAGACTGTGTTTTAGCTGGAAAGGAGTTTGCAATGAACTGTCATTGTGTAGGTAATGACCAAGTTTAACTGCTGAATGGAAGAGCAGAAGTATTCATAAAGTGATAGGTCTAAGCTAGGCTTATGATTTGTTTGAGAGGGTCATGATGTTCAGAATGTTATAGAACTGATCGAGTGATGAGGTATAGCATAGTAGGCGAGCAATCGTATTAATATTCGAGTTTAGTAATGACCATTAAGCTTGAGTTTGAGATGAGTGCCATGATCCAAAGAATGGAAACATAAGGGTGATGATGTTAGTCTTGAGATTTGATCTGGTAGGCTTGACATAGAGTAGGTGAGGAATTGAGATGTTAGTTGCACTGAAGATGAGCGGTACAAGTGAGACACCCTAATGTTTAGATAAGGGCAGTGAAGTGTGGCTAAGACACAAGAGTAACAAGAACATTAAGAGGCGTACTGAGGTGGTATGTAATCAGAAGAGGTTAAAAGAAACACCTTAGAAAGAGGTCTAAGTACCTTCCTTTTGAGAGTTTGGTAATCATGAAATAACCTTCTCCCGAGTGTTAGAGTAAAAGAAGATGTAGACCAGTTTAGAGCTGATGGAATAAGTACATAGCTTTCAGGTGTTGACTTTAGACCTAAGGGGGAGATGACAATATGAGAAATCAAGTCAAGTGGTTGAGAGTAAGATAGTAATGAAATAACCTTATCCCGAATGTTAAAGGTCCTTTTAGTAGCGGAGTAATGTTAAAAAGAGAAGGTTATTGATCTTATTGTGACAGTGATGGTGTTTTTATTCCGTCGAAGGTTATTAATGAGGAGGAAGAAAAAGATGAGGTTTTCTATTAGAAATAGTTAAATAGGAGCCCTTAGTTGGTTTTGAATAGTAATGCGGACAATTCTAGTTAGTATGGCAAAGATGATAAGAGTAACCCCTTCTCATACCTAGTCCAACCATCATTCAAGGACAAATGATTCCAAGGGGGGATATATTGTAACAACTCGCTTTTTGAAAGAACTAGAAAGACTTAGAATTTGAAAGAAACCAATTTTTTTTAAATAATCAAATTTGGAAAGTTTTACAAGGTTAAGCTAAGTATGGGTTTTGGGTTGACTTGAAACAATTATAACTCCTAGCTCAAGATGATTTAGGCATGCTACCAGATACCGTAGGAAAGATCTTTGAATTATCTTTCCAACGCCACCAAGTTTGCTCAGTTTTGAGTCCGTTTAAGGGAGATATGTCCATTCAAAGTTGGGTTGTCTAGATAAGGAAAGTCAACACCGAATTTTAGAAGGGTATTATGGTCTTTCCACTACCCAACTAATTAAATTCTTTTTTGTTAATTAAGTTGGGGACAAAACTGATTGGATTCATTTTACGCTTTATAAAATTAGTTAGGGTTTTGAGAGAAGAGAAAAGAAAGGGAGAAAAGAGAAGAGGATCAAGGAGTTCGTCGAGGTTCTTGAGTTTTGTTGCGGATTTTCGCTATGGGTTTGATCCCTAAGAGGTATGTAAGCTTCCATAGTGTTGGGTCTGTTCACCCACACTCTATTCATGTTATTTTCAGCGAAATTTCATTCTTGAAGTTGAAAGATTAGAGTTATTGATGAGTTTTTGAGAAGTGTTCTTGAAGTTCATCCTAAATCTTGTTGTGTTGGGGTTTTGATGATTTCTGGAGATGGAAGTGAGTGTTTTGAGGGTTGTATTGAGTATATTAGAGTGTAGTTATGTTAAGTAATTGATTCCAAGTGATTGGGGAAGAAACCGTTTGATTCTAGGCGAGTTAGGATGAAAAAACGAGCAAAGAAATTCGTTGAGTTTTCTAAGTTGGGGCCTAGCGCGTCACGCCAGCCAGTGCACCACAAATCATGTTCTGATGTTTAGGGGCTGGCGCACCGCGCCACTCAATGCGCCAGGGTGACCTGCCCCATCCAGATTGCAGTCGATTTCTCCATTTGACTTCTTTTAAAGTGTACTTTCACTCCCTTTCGATTCTAACTACTGAAAAATACTTCTAAACAGCTAGAAATCATTCATAACATGATCATAACCTTGAATTCATAATTCAAACTCAAGGTAGAGTTAAGAGTTAAGTTCTTGAGAATTCTTTCGAACATTCTAAGAAAGTCCCTACAAGTCCTTTTGTGGAGTCTTCTACAACTTCTAGTAACTTGTTTCAAGACTCAAGCAAGTGAGTATGAGAATAAGGAGAATGTATTCATGAGTCTACTCTATCATCACAATATCCTTCATATCATGAACCATAACTCTTGAATTCATAATTCACATTCAAGAGAGAGTTAAGAGTAGAATTCAAGAAAGTCTTTGAGTTCAATTGTGAATTCTTTGAGATCAACTATCGATTTGAGCTAAATTTTAAGGAAGTAAGTATAAGAATAAGAAGAGTCACATACATGAGTTCCATATTGATTATGTAGACCCTCGAGTCGAGTCGTTCATGCCTATAATTTTGTATGAACTTCATAAATTGAGTACCTTTATGAGGAGCAGTATATTCAAGTTTTAAGTTTTTAGTATTGAGTTCCTAACCCTTCTGAGATTATATTCCTAATCATGAAACTATTACATGTTACCCACGAAGTCCTTAAGTTGAGTAGTTCTTGCCCATAATTTTGCATGAATCATATGAGTCGAGAAATCTTGAGATGAGGTCTACCATTGAGTCCTTCAGTTGAGTTGTTCATGCCCATAATTCCCCCATGAACCTTATGAGTTGAGCATTCTTGAAATGATTAATATCATTGAAGTTCTTGAGTTTTTGAGTTCTGAGTTGTTGAGTTCCGAATATCGAGTTCTTTGTATGGTTATTTAAAACTTGAATTGAGTCATTCACGTCCATCATTCGGCATGAACCCTATTTTGAGAAGTCTTTTACAACTTTTTCTAAACTTGTTTTAATACTTGAGAATTTGAGCTAAGAAAGAGTAGAGTCGAGTTCATTTTCCTAAAAATGATATATGGGAACTAAGTATTCCCAAGAGTAACTGTTTTCACATTTAGAAGAATAGGAAACAGAGATTTCCAAAAGAGTTTTTGAGCAATTGAGTAATATCTCTTTTTAGAGAAAGATTTTGAGTAATAATCTCAAACCACATAAAGATTTATGTTTTTAAATATATGAGTTGAATATATTCTGGGAGTAGTATTGAGCACTGATATGGGGGAGAGTTCATATAACTCACAGCCCCTATAAATCATGTAGCCGACGTGGGTAGAAAGGGTCATACTTTTTAGATGATTCCTTAGTTCTTTTTCGCACAGACTAATGGATCCACTTAGTTAAGAGGTTTTATACCTTGGCAAAGTATAGGACAGTTCTGGCAGCGTGGGTGAGACGTTGTATCATCACATACCTCATAGTGATGGTTGTCGGTTAGAGAAACTCCCACAGAGTTATATTGTATTTTTATATATACAAATTGAGTTATTATTATATTCTTAAATACATTGAGTTTCTATCTACTGTTTTAAAAGATTTCCGTATATATTGCATCTTTTACTGTTGCTTTATCTTTGAGTATCATGAGTTGAGAATCTTAAGTTGAGTACCTTTGAGTTGAGTTGAGTATCTTATTCTTGAGTTGAGTGTGTTTAGAAGAGGTACGTATGTTTCCTTTTTATCTAGTTGAAGTCTATGTTTATGCTTTAGAATTCCCCTTACATGCTCGTACATCCTACGTACTGAGCCATTTGGCCCGCATCGTTTCATGAGGCAGATATAGGTATTCAGGGTCATCAATAGGAGCTTTGTTGATACCACATGCAGTTCGAGATAGCTATGGTGAGCCTCCTTGCTTTCGAAGGGTTCCACTTGTACTTTCAGTTATATCAGTAGTTAGGATGTCATGGGTTTTTTTTACCGACTTCCATCTTTGTCGGTTGAGGCTTCATAGATAGACAATAGAGTTTTAGAAGGCTATTCATTTATTTTTTAAAATGTTTTAAAGACTTAAGTTGCATGTTTATGGCGAGTTGAATATTTTATTTTATTCAGAGTTATCTATTCAGTATTGTTCAGATTATTTTGAGGATGAGTTTATTGAATTTTATTCGGTTTTTAAGCTTTGTATGCCTGAGTTAGTCTTCCGCTTGTAGTCAAGCAGGATGAGGGTTCGCTTGGGGACCATCATAGGTTCTTGAGTGTCGTCCACGTCCAAGGTGTAGGCTCGGGTCGTGACAAATGACTTTATTTATCAATGCTACTTATGTGATTTAGATTGTTAATAATTTTGCTTCAAAATAGTTATTACAATATAAACATTGCCCTTTTGTTTTACTGATTTACTATTTTTTAATATTTAAGTATTTTTTGACAAAGAAAAGTTTATCTGAATTGTAATAACGCCAGTTGAAGTTTGTATTAGTTTAATTTTTATTGTAGTCTAAATTCATTAGTTTTTGTGAACAATTTCTCTTGTGATGTTGATATATGCTTCAGAATATCTTTTTCCAAAATTATTAAAATTCTCAAGAGATAGAGAATTGTCACGATCTGTATTTTTGATGCACAAGACAAAAGAATGACTTTATTTATCAATGCTACTTATGTGATTTAGATTTTTAGGAAGTTTGCTTCAAAATACTTATTACTATATAAACATTGCCCTTTTGTTTTACTGATTTACTATTTCTTAATATTTCAGTATTTTCGACAAAGAAAAGTTCGTATGACTTTTAATAACATCAGTTGAAGTTTGTATTAGTTTAATTTTTATTGTAGTCTAAATTCATTTTTTTTTGTTAACAATTTCTCTTGTGATGTAGATATATGTTTCTGATTATCTTTTTCCAAAATTATTAAATTTCTCAAGAGTTAGAGAATTGTCATGGTTTGTTTTTTTTATGTTCAATACAAAAGAATGACTTTATTTATCAATGTTACTTATGTCATTTAGATTGTCAGGAAGTTTGCTTCAAAATAGTTATTACTATGTAAACATTGCCCATTTCTTTTACTAATTTACTATTTCAGTATTTTCGACGAAGAAAGTTCATATGACTTCTAATAACGCCAGTTGAAGTCTATATTCGTTTAATTTTTATGATTTATTTAATAGCTAATTTTTATGATATATATTTTTTTATTAATGCATGAATGTATTATCAAGTTAACAAGATCTTCTAATGTCAAAATATATTATTTTAAAATTTTCCAAGTTCTTTTTTCAAAAAAAACTAACAACAAATGTGAAAATATGTGAATATATATGAATCATTTAAAATGTATCATTAACAAAATAAATTTTATATTCAGTAATATGGAATAAACATTTTCATTTTGTCCCTACACTAAATTAAAATCTAATAACTATAAAAAAAAAATAGTAACATTAATTAAAAGTCCTATTTATTTATGTAAGTATAAGTTATTACTAAATATTAGAAATATTATTCACACTCTTTTACATTCTTTAGTTATAATATTATGAATTCTCATAGTTATTATATTAATTATTTCTATCCTTCATATTTCCTTATATTAACTTTTGAGCAATAATTTTTCATATTATTATACCGCCCCTATATATGTGATAACACAGTGTTGTTATATCTCCTTTGACGAATCATGCTTGGTTGAATAAATTGAATATTGTTTACAAGTATATGAACTATGTCTTTGTTAGGTGTAAGATAAACAGATGGTTATATATATGATTTCACGGATAGAATATATTCTTTAATTTTAAGTTTTAGTTTTTCAGTAAAAAAGAAGGACAAGAAAACTTTTCTCAATTAACTATGGACAGTCAAATAACTATTTTTGATTTACGTACATAGTTAATCGAGAAGTCAAATATGAAAGACAACAAAATGAACGTTATATATTATGTTATAACTTATGAAATAAAAATTCATATATAAAAATAGTTCTAAAAAATAAAATGTAGTTCTTCTCAACATGTACATATGACGTCTAAACAGATTAAGTGGAATACACGTGCAAAGCACATCTTATTAGATAACAAGAAAAATACACAACAAATATCGTCTATAAGGCAATATTGGTGAGATACGACTAATTACATGATTGAACCTCATCAAATTGAAAAAATTATATACATTATTATATTTAACTAATAAAAAATTTCATTGACCATCTTCATAGGTTCGTGTGAATAAGAGATATATATGTCGATCCACATTGAACATTCACAAAAGAATCTGCAATATTTTTTTTTGCAAACCTTATTATTCAAATCATCACTTAAATTTTCTGAATTGACAATCACATGCAATGCATGTGTC
>JAJOOD010019209.1:0-21976 GCA_029582525.1 Solanum tacnaense
AATACATAAATTTTACATGAATATGTAAACAAACTTGCATAAAAATCGAAAAAATTAACGAAAAATCCGTAATATGTACAATGCGAAATATAAATCATGAACGGTGATATTGAAAAGAAATCTAAATAACTAATTGAAATACATAAATATTAGATGAATATGTAAACAAACTTGCATAAAAATCAAAAAAATTGATGGAAAATCTGTAATATGTACAATGTGAAATATAAACCATAAACGGTGATATTGAAAACAAATCAAAAGAAATCTAAATAACTAATCGAAATGGATAATGGAAATTACCTTGCCAACCGAGAAATCTGCTTGAATTAATAAAGAGATTTCGTTTAACAATAAAGAAAATTTCTTGATGAACAACAATTTAGCACCTTGAAGAAAGATAAACTTGAAACGTGAATGGTGGTGAAAAAAGGTTAATGGTATTGGTTTAATTTTATTTTTTCACTTTAAACGGTTATTGGTATATAATTTGGTCCAATATAGGACTCTTTCCATAATAAAATTAATTTAAAATACTAAAATCTGAATACATATTATTTTATAAAAATATTGTCATTCTGCCATTTTAAATAAATATTTTAAAATGTAGTTATTTTAACTAATTATGTAGGTATTATGACTTAATTGCTAATTTTCCCGATTTTTTAAGCTTTGGCCCAATTTTTGCCTTTCAAATCCTGTGTATACACCAAGTGTACTGCTGTATACCAGTATATACTGCCTGTTTTTTTCAATGTATACTGATGTATACGAATGTATACTGCGTATACATCATGTATCTGCTCGATTTCCTATATTCCTTGCTTCCAAGACCTATATTGGCTTCCATTCCACTTTGATTAACCAAAGAATCGACTCTAGGGGAGATTTTAGGACCCCTATGGCCCCTTGTCATGCAAATAAGGAGATTTCGGGTCCAAAAGACTCTCATGGCGTTTTACGACAAAGAAAATGAATGAATACAAATTAGTATATGATAAGAAAACAATTGACAATTAATAAGGCATACACATAGTATTGACTCATTTAATTAGTAGACATAAACTATACACATTATCAACCGTGAACTAATAAGGAAGTGGGCAAATAACAACAATTTCATGAGTTAAAAAAACGATAATCCAAAGTAGACAATCAACATGACAACATTTGAATATGACTAAAAAAAGAGTGAAGAACCTAATGCCCAATAGAGGGACATGAACTATCATGAGAAATGCACAGGTTGAATGTAGAAAAAAAATTCAATAACGAGGAAAACTATTCTATTTTATACTTAGGTTCTATATTAAACAAAGAAAGACAAATGCATATCCATATTAGGACAAGTATGAGAAGAAACCAATAGCAACTTTACATTATTATTTATTATATATAAATGTCAACAACAATATAAAAGCAAAACAAATCAACTTAAATTGATACTTGATGATACCAAAAGAACAAATAATGCACAATCAATATACAAGAAAAAGACATAAAATATCAATCACATCCTCCAACAAGTTAACTAGCACATGTAAAGTTCCTTCTTCACAATATAATACCAAAACTTGTTTTAAAAGGATACAAAATTGTTGCCACATCACAGATTTCACTACACCTTTTTTAAAAAAAAATTAGACGCTAGACTCCAATATTGACATTTTCGATTAGGCTCCTCCAATATGTTGTGATGAGGACGCTTACGGCAATTGGGATATGGGTGAATAATGCAAAGGATATTTAGCTCTACAAGTTGGACATGTGTTATTCATTGATGGCCATTTTATCAGACAGTGAATATGAAACTCGTGCAAAAAATTAGTTGTGATCACCTCATTCTCACCTTTGAAATCTTCATAGCAAACAGGGAAAGTTTGAATGCAAAACAGATAGGTGACATAACTAAAACCGGTAATAATAGTCTTTGAATCAACTGTCAGACCCACATCAGAGGTTCTAAACAAATTTAAAAAGAAACTCTTAACAATAGAGACGCTTAAACGCCTTACACAGAAAGAGTATCAAGCAATCGAATATAACAGAGAACTGCATCTTTAGCTCATACGGAAACTGAAATCAAATAGACTGTTACTTTTTCTGGGGCAGCGAACTGAGATGACGAGCTTAACCACGAAGAACTACCACCACTGTGAACCTACTTCGATGAGTTCCAGAAAATAAAATTACTTCGAATTCTAGTAGAGGAGACTCAAACTCTCTAATTTTTTTACTCTTTCCGGTTGTATTTTTTCTGTAATTTTATCTGTATCCCCTATCTCTCTAGGAACGATGGGTATTTATAGGGGAAGAACTAGGACATATTTAGGGGGAAAACCAGTTGAAAATTTGAATTATTTTGCTCCTTTCAAAGCAACAGTGTAAGGAGATGGGAATCTCTGAAAAGAGGGTAAAAACGGGACGATGAAGGTATCGTCTAGGCCACTAGGTTATGGGTTCTGCAAGGAAAGGAGACTCGATTTCCGGGTCTGGTCAGCCGCGATTTGCTGCTGGATTTCTGGGGGAGAAGACGTTGGTGTACAAGGATGGGGTCGGGTATGCTGTGTTGTTGTTGATGTTGGGTTTGTTGTGTATGTATTGCTGATGTTATTAAGAATGGTGGGCTGGGTCGAATGGAAACAAAAGTGGGCTGGAATTTGGTATTGTTATTGGGCTGGGAATTAGGCCCAAGTTTAGTCTATCACAAATGAGTTAGTGTGATATAAGAGAGAGGTAGAATTGGAATTGAAAATTTTACCCATTTGATTAAAATTATAGCCAATTGAATTTAAGAACTTAGCCAAATTGAGCTTAATTAGTTAAATTCGGTTAAATCTCAATCAAGACGAATTTAAACAAAATTAATTAACGAGCTTCTTAAACTTAATGAAATAAAACAATTAATTTACTTGTAAACAAATTTACTGAAAAACATAACTTAAACTAATCAAACAAATACTTAATTAAAGCAAAAATCTTTTTGAGATGATTTTCGAATATTCTTAAAATATATACATAATTATAAAACACATATATTATTTAAAAATTATAAAAATGATACAACTAATTAAAATGACTTGCAAACTATATTTATTTATTTGTTTGAAATTTTATAAAACTAATTATTTTAAATCGTTTGAAATTGAAGAAATCAATGATTAATCTATAATTTGGAGGTCAAAAATTGGGTGTCAACAATGACTGTCAAGCTTGATTAATCGATATGGTTCCCTATAAGGAGAATGTTTGCCCTGTGTTCCTTGGTAGCACAAACAAGATCATGTGTGCTAAGTCCTGTAACCCAAGGTTGAAACTTAGTGTTCTTAAATCTCATAAAATTAATAGGCATATTATATTAGTCACTTGATGTAATTCAACGTTTCTGAACCACATCATTTTATTCTTTGGTGATTATTTCTTATACACATACAACTTGAAGCTAACATGCTTATTAGTTACTCTCTAGGATGATGATAACCCTTCTTTGTCAAATGCTTCTGGGATGTCCTTAGATTCTTCAAATTCTGAATTTTATAGTTATTCTACCATCTATTATTGTGCGAGATGGACTTGAGACTCACTGCATTAACATGGAAAGTGGCTGACATGTTTGAGCAAGGTGTTGATAGCAAATGCTCTATCGAGGATTTTGCTAACATCGAAGAGTTCCCTTACCATTTTGAAGCTATTAACGTAAGGTAAACAGATGGATAAGAAAGGTGCCTGAAGGCTGAAATGAGATTGTAATTTATTTATTTTTCGACATAGTAATTTATGTGTTCTATCAATTGGTTTAAAATGTATACATGTCTCGTGATACTTGATAAAGAGAGCACACTAATAGAAGCTTGAGCATTTAGCATCTGACCCTACTAAGTAAAATTAATCACATGTAGAGTGTCTACTTGGAATATTTTTTCAAATTGATGAGAGTTAGTTGTACCAACACAACTTCAACAAATTATACCAAAAGTTAAAACTTGAACTTATTTCAATGGCATACTTGGTTTCTTTCCCTTTATTCTATTAAAACACATGTATTGCAGTTTTCTCCATCAAATATGTGCCTGTAGTTCTCTAAAAAAAATTCCATCAAACACGGTTCAACTTTTGTTGGGTTATGAAGGTGATTAGGGCGTCATGCGGAAGTTTATAATTTGCAAATCATATGATTGATAAATTATATAACAAAACCTTATACTTAAAATCAAAATATTATTATATGGTTTAGCCAATCGGCCTACATATGAAAATCTAATTAAAAGAAAATATTAAGACTATTGAGGAAAAATCTCCCCATAAACAAAACTCTTTATTGATTACATTGTGAATGTTATTGTGTTATGCTATGAGAATATAGATCTTCAATTTATAGATTTTCAAACTTTTCCCCTAAGGAAATAATAAACCAAATATGGAATTATATTTTCCTTTCAGAAAAAGTTCAAGCATTTATGTTAATACTTTGACTTTTCTTTAAGGAAAAAATTAAACTTCAAATAAGGAAAGAAAATCAGGGCAAAACCCTAATAAATCTCCCATTTTGGCTGGATTTTCTTGACAAAAACTTGATCCGTCTTCTTCACACGCATGATATCTTCGTTCTTCACATAGTCTTCATCACTGATGCTTGCCATGGTTAAAAATAAATTTTAAAATATATGGGTTAAAAATGGTTTTAAAATATATATTTTTTCAAAGATGCAGCAACAGGAATGTTGAAAATATAGTTTAAATCTTTTTTCTCTACATGTAGCTTGGACAAAAATCTTCTTTATCAGCAAATTGATTGCAAATTGATTTGAAACCACCTTGAACGTGTCTTCAACCTTGATGACCCTGGGTCATTGAATCATTAGCTCTGATACCACTTATTGGATTATGAAGGTGATTAGGCCGTCATGCGAAAGCTTATAATTTGCAAATCATATGATTGATAAATTAGATAACAAAAACTTACACATAAAATCAAAATATTATTATACGGTTTAGTTAATCGACCTACATATGAAAAACTAATAAAAAAACATATTAAAACTATTAAGGAAAAATCTCCCCATAAACAAAACTATTTATTAACTACATTGTGGATGTTATTGTGTTATGATATGAGAATATATATCTTCAATTTATAGATTTCCAAATTTTTCCTCTAAGGAAAGAATAAACCAAATACGGAAGAAAATTATATTTTCCTTTCAGAAAAAGTTCAAACATTTATGATAATACTTTGACTTTTCTTTAAGGAAAAAAATAAACTTCAAACAAGGAAAGAAATCAGGGTAAAACCCTAACAAATCTCCCTTTTTGGCTGGATTTTCTTGACAAAAACTTGATTTGCCTTCTTCACATGCATGAAATCTTCGTTCTTCACACAGTCTTCATCATTGTTGCTTGTCATGGTTAAAAATAAAGTTTAAAATATATGGGTTAAAAATGGTTTAAATATATTTTATTTTTATTTTCAAAGATGCAGCAACAGGAATGTTGAAAATATGGTTTAAATCTTTTTCTCCACATGTAGCTTGGACAAAAATCTTCTTTATCAGCAAGTGATTGTAAATTGATTTGAAACCACCTTGAACCTGTCTTCAACCTTGATGACCCTGGGTCATTGAACCATTAGCTCTGATACCACTTGTTGGGTTATGAAGGTGATTAGGGCGTCATACGAAAGTTTATAATTTGCAAATCATATGATTGATAAATTAGCTAACAAAAACTTATACTTAAAATCAAAATATTAATATATGGTTTAGTCAATCGGCATACATATGAAAAACTAATAAAAAAAATATTTAAACTATTAAGGAAAAATCTCCCCATAAACAAAACTATTTATTGACTACATTGTGGATGTTATTGTGTTATGCTAAGAGAATAGAGATCTTCAATTTATAGATTTCCAAACTTTTCCTTTAAGGAAAGTATTAACCAAATATAGAAGAAAATTATATTTTCCTTTCAGAAAAAGTTCAAGTATTTATGGTAATACATTGACTTTTCTTTAATGAAAAAAATAAACTTCAAACAAGGAAAGAAAATCAGGGCAAAACCCTAACAACTTCAAGGTATGGTTCTATTCTATTTTTTTGTTACCTTGTGCACCTTTCACACACATTTTCAAGAATTGGATGACTCTGGTAAGTATTGGTTGAGTTTTTCATGGTCTTACTTTATTAATACTCACATTTGTTTTCATGTTTATTATTCTTTTAAATATAATTTCTTCTTGAAATTTTGACTTACATGTTAATAATTGTATCCAATTGGCATATGTATTATCTCTTTGATGAATGTTATTTTTGTTATTATCTAACTAATGCACAACTAAATCATCCTTCTGGAAATTTAGTAAAATTGACATAGTTGTCCTGAATGTACTCTCAAGGTGTTTGAGTTATCTTATTTGCAGTTGTCTTTGTCCTTTCTAAATCAAGCAGGGAAATCTCTAGATGATCATGCGTGACTTTTGCGCCAACCATCATTCAATATTTGAATTATCTTACTAATAATTCATGGTATCATTTTCTGCGTGAAAACATGTGGAGCGCCAACTACATTTTGCATTTATTTATTGGCACAATTCTTGTGAATTTGTTAAGGGTTGCCTTTTTCATTCAACTATGTTTTCAGATCTATCGCATTTCATTTCTAAGAGGATCCTGAAAACATAAAAACATTGTGTAGGATGACATAATAGCAGTGCCATTTAGAAAACTTTGGCACCCTCACTTTTATTTTACGCACTCAATTTTGAGAATCCTTGAAAGTTTAGATAATGCTAAATGGAACATAGTTTCTCACTGACTGTATCAGGATCAGGTATATTATGGAGGATTCTTTAAAAAATGTTTTCCATAACGGAATCTGATAAGTGAGATCTCGAGTAAGTAGTTACAAAATCTGTTTTTGTCTGATGAAATGGGATTACATTAGCTATGATGGTGGTGTACATATGTCAAAGGCATCTATTGAGGAGTTAACTACTTGCACTACATTGTTTGCAATAGTACAAGTATAGGTTTATTTTGTCATCAAAATGAAGACTAATTCATTTGTTGACATTGATTGGTGAGACAGGAAAATTGGTGCTCTTGGTTTTTCCTCAATGTTTCTTTAAATATTTCCAATGAAAAGCAAATACTATTCAACATACCCGGCACTTCGGCCTAAGACTTTATATTGTGGCATCTGCCACACACCCATATATATGTCATCTACCCTCATCAATATAGTCAAATATAAACTAATGAAATTTTAGCATTCATTAGCATTATGTTCTTATATAGATATTTATTTGGTCAAAACTATAATTATTCTTTACTTTTATACTTCAAAAGATAACTATAAATAAATATCAAACACTGAATAGTTGTTTTATGCAATTCTATTAAAAGTAGTTTAACTCTCTTACCTGCGTTTTATATTGAGGATTATATGAGCCATTTTTAGGCATTGAATGTGTTATGTTGTTTTAGTGGATGTAAAAATGTCTATATTACCTATGAAGGGTAAACTTAAGTACTTATTTAACATACTTTTGTATTAATATAGCCAACGATGTTTATAGTTGTGTATCTTTAAGCATTTCCCATTTCAAAAATTAAAATGTTGGGCCCGTGCTCAACACGGGTCATGCCCCTCTAGTGTGTGTATGTGTGTGTCTATATATATATAATCACTTCATTTAACACTACTCGACGAGTATAACCTTCGAAAATCAACTTATTTCTTACGTCTCCAATGGAATGTCGTTTAACTTTTTGCCTTCGACGTGATCACAACAGAAACATCCATTCAAGTACGGACGTACATATATTGATAGAACTTTATTTGTACAATAGCCCCCGCGTATATATGTATTACCACCTAAAGTCAATGAATTATCGGTGTTCTGTTGTCTATATTAAACAAGACAAGACATAACTCTAGGGCCAAAGAATTATCAACATTTATAAAACTTGATTTACTATGACTTCTCTACAAGTATCACATCGAATTTTTGAAGTTTCTATAACCTCTCAATTAATATCAACGTTATTCCATAATCCGAATATAAATTGTCAGTATTACTACATGAATTTTAATTTTAATAAAAATATACAATTGTTAAACTTTCAAAGAATTAACGTAAAATGAAAATATTAGTTTTATACACAATAGGAAAATAAAGATTATAAAAGTATTTTTTTTTTTCAAAAATGGCCTCCGATTGTCGCTTTTATTATAAATAATTAGATTAGATATAAACAAACATACAGTCCTCCGGAGATCAGTATTACATATAAATTTAATGAAAAATTAAATAATATTGTATCTTAAATTAATTTAAGTTTTATTTTACATAAGGTTGAAACTAATTATATAAAAGTACGAATATTGACTTCTTGCAATCACTATATATACATTTTAATGAAAATTAATTTAATTATATAAATTTTAATTTTACCGACTTCAAAAGGTCGGTATTATAATTTTATTTGTTTTTTATATCACAAAAAATCATCCGCCAAATGGCGGTTTAATTTTTTTGTTTTTTTTATATTTAATTGTGATAAAATGAAATATTATTATTTATTATTAAATTCAATACCGACTATAAGGATCGTTTTTTCTGGGAAAATTTCCGACCTCTGAAAGTCGATATGTTGTTTCCGCTTTTTTTTTTGCATAAATATCGACCTCTTGAAGTCAGTTTCCATAAGTTTTTTGTTATTTTTTATACTGACTGTCATTGAAAGTCGGTAATTTATAGGTCGGTATTCACTATTTTTTTAGTAGTGGTCATGAGCTAAATTCCAAAAAGCATGTGTAGTTGTGTGGTATCAGGTCTATGAAATGTCCCATAAAGCCCATGGGGCAGCCAACAAGATGATTCCAAAACTTTTTACTTTTATGCATTGGCTACATGTGCATTTCATCATCTTGCATTGTATGTTTGTCTATGATAAACTTGTATTAGCGTGAATTTTAATTATTATTATTATTATTATTATTATTATTATTATTATCTTTACTATTCGTGTTTCTGAGAATGTCTCTAGTTCGCTCTCGATTTTTGTGTTAGCACTACCGTGCCTTGTATGAAAAAAAAAAATAACACAAAAGCATTTGATCAAAAATAGCTTACTCGCAAAAGAAAGCAGTGGAGAATGCATAGAGTGAGTCGCTTGTTCAATTTCCACCCAAAAATAAAATTTGGCTTCTAACTATACAGAGTGTTGATCATTTTGAACTTTGACAAATCCTACAGGATTCCGCAATTATTCCAAGAAAACCCAATTTTCAAAAATTAAATAGACAAAAGTAGAAAATTAATTGTTTGCCTGAATTTGAAGTAATATTTTCAAGTTTGGCGTAGGATTTTACTCGTAAATACTAGTTTAGGAGACCGGCAAGTTTCTCCATAGCGGAAGCATATCTAAAACAACCATCATTCATGTTTAACACAAGAGAAGCACGATTTGCTTCCCCAGGATAATAGGTTGTGGAAATATGGGGATTCATCCATTTTGTGGGAATTTCCGATGACCCACCGGAAATCCCCATGAGATGGATGAATCCTCATATTTCTACAACCTAGTATCATAGGGATGCAAATCTTGCTTCTCTAGTGTAAACATTAGCCGTCAACTAATGTATAAAATGTAGTTTATCCTAAACCCATAATGATATATTTATACACTAAGTGTTAGGGTTAGGGTTAAGGTTAAGGAAGAGGATGAACTAATGGGCTCACAGACTAATTAGCACACCTTATGGATGGACCCGACCCAATAAATATTTTCAGCATTTGGTCTGACTCTGTTTATTTGGATCTTATATAGTAGAAGATGGGGGGGAGGGTAGTAGATGTTAAAACCTTGCAATGGTTAATTTTTAACAATAGTTAAACTTTTCCAACTCTTTCATAAATTGGATAGCAAAATTTAATAAATTAATTTTGGGCTATATATAATAATGGTATTTTCTTCTAAATAATTTTTTTCCTTTTATTTTATTCATTCTTTTAAATCGAATCCTGAGAAAAGTTTTGAATTTCTAACTATAATTACAATTCCTCAAATAGATAGGAATTCATATAAGATTTCATCTTAATATCTAAAATTGATTCCAGATTTAGTAAACTGAGGACCCTGTTTGTACATAACAAATAACTATGATTTGAAATCATGTTGATTTGAAGTTGAAATATAATGACCCTCGAGTCATTTGCTTATTTATGTGTTTCTTTCCTATTTTTTCCCTCCATGTAGCTTCTATGTTGTGTATTTGATGTGTTAGGAAGAGTGGCATGTTTCCCAAGGTAGTTAGGACAGTTTTAGGTGAGATTTGCTATTTTGGAGCTTTTATTTGGAAAGGGTTGACTTCGGTTAACATCCTTGGTAAGCAGGTTCGGATGGGACTTTCTATAGCGTCGTTAGCTTGAGAATGTTGAGTTTGGACTAGTAGGACCCTTGGTTGGGACTACATTGTGGTTGGGTTGAGTTTTGGATGAGATCTTAAAAATAATTGAAATACGCTATCAAATTAATTTGGAGTGACACGATGGAAATTGTCAGAATTTGAAACTTGACTTGGGCTGGCATCATCCCACTATAGCAGCTGGCAGGTCGCTATAGCAGGCTAACAGGACCAAAAACTAAAAATGTGGAATTTATATTAGGAATCTTGATCTTTAGTTGAAAAAAGAACAAGGGTTGCTCCAAAAATCCTCCTACACTGCTTTAAACTTGGGAATCTCTCTGTAATAAGTTCATCTAAAGACTCGGTCTCGGGTCTCCATGGAAAAGCAAAAACACTGACCCTCTCTACTGCCTCCCATCTGAGTCGTGCCTCTCTACCTCCGTCATGCAGAACCATAGCACCACTAGCACCCCTACTTGGCATCCAACAACCTCTGCGTGTCTAAGCTTTACCCGACCTCTAGTCTAAGGCTCTGGTGATCTCACCAGAACTAAAAAAACTAGGCTAGGGTTCTCCCTGACCCTAAGTAGGGCACTGCCGAAAAATATGATACGGGTCTCCACAACTATAATCATACCTCTGAACTGGAGACTGCTATGACAATCCAAAGAAACCAGTATAACCACCTCAACCCACTGGTCTTTATTGTAAACCATGAATACTCTTACCCGAACTGTAGGTACTACGGGTTGTTTGACAACCTTCAGATGCCTATATGGTTTCCTAACTAGTCCCCGGCACTAGAAGGAACTACTCTTCCCGATGGATCCCTTACTACCAGAAATTGACCTGAAGTACGGAACCTCTTATCTCCATTATCTCCAAACTCCTCACGCTCCAGTAACTCCACCTCGTTGGTGGTTTCCAATATAAACTAATAGAAATCCCCCTCGCGAGATGCTTTAAATACTATAGAACAAAATGGGGTAGGACAATTCCCTCATGAACCTGCGAATCCTCTCTGACTCGTTCAAAACGATAACTAGGGCATGTTTAGACAATTGATAAAAATGAGTCTCATACTCTGCAATTATGAGGCTCTCATATCTCAAAATCTCAAATCCCAGGATCTCCTCCTTCACACTCCAAGGGACAAAACGGTCATATCAAGCACAAGCAAATACCTCTCAAGTTAATAGTGGAGATCTAATCGGTATAGATCTCAAATTAATAAACTCTCCCCTACTCCCTAGTTGAGCCACACAACTGAACTGCAATATAATGAACCCGATGAGACTCAGCCAAGCTAACTGTATCAAGCAACTCTCGACATGTAGACAAGAACTCATAAGCACCCTTGCTCTTTCCACCCTGAAACTAAGGTAGATCCATCTTTATGAACTTCTCATAATGGTGTTGCTCCTCATCACACAACACAAGAAAAGGTGCACCCTGAGATCCAACTCTGGTAAAGGATCTTCATCAATCATATGACCCATTAGTGGTTGTTTCATCGTACCTTGGACAAGTGGAACTTAACTTTGGTATGGGGTTTGATCCCCCACTCTAGTCTGAGAACCCTGCAATGTGCCTGTTATACCCTCATTTTGAGTAAAACCCTCTAGTACCCCCAACACTCTCAACAAGGTGTCCTGCAGTAACGATGCAATAGGGTACTCTGGAGGAATTTGGTGTCACGACCCGAGCCTACACCCTGGACGTGGCCGGCACTCGAGAACCATTGTTGGTCCCCAAGCAAACCCTCATTGTCACCCCCCGAGCCTACACTCTGGGCGGGATTGGCACTCGAGAACCATTGCTGGCCCCAAGCGAACCCTTGGTCTGGCTTACTTATTCAGCTAAAGACTTAACTCAACATAACTGTACCTTTAAAAGTAAACTGAAAACTCAAAGATAACTGAGAATGTATTAAATAACATTCACTGGACAAAGTGGCAACTCAAGGCTCAACAGAATAGAATAAAAATGAAAAGACTAAAGAACTAACATCTAACTGTCTATAAAGCCTCTAACAACTAAGATAGATGTCGCGACAAGACCCACGACATCCTAATAAACTTAAAATAATGAAAGCAATAAAAGGTATCCTCCGAAAGTAAAGAGGCTCACCAAAAACTCTGAAGCTCAATTAGAATCAACGATGCACTGGATGCTGATCGTGGTTACCTGTATCTGCATCATAAAAAGATGCAGGCCAAATGGCATCGGTACATTGAAAGTACAAGCATGTGAGGGGAATACTAAAACAAGACATAAGCTTGAAAGAAACTAAAAGAACAAACCTGGTCTCAACTGAACTGAACTCATTTCAACATAAAGCAGTATAAATAAGTGCATTATAAAGAAAAGCTTTAAAACATGGATATTAACTCTATGTATTTAGAAATACAATAGTAACTCTATATGTATGCAAAGATACAATATAAAATTTGGATGTATATGAAAATACAAGTAACTATGTGTATATAATAATACAAAATACTTTTGTGGGAGTTTTTCTAATCGATAACCATCACGTAAGAGTTATTGTGATGATACAGTGTTTTGCCTCACGCTGCCAGGGCGGTCCTATACCTTACCGAGGGTATAAAACCTGACTACTAAGTGGATCCACTATTCTATGCTAAAAAGCACTAAGGAATCATCTAAAAAGTATGACCATTTTCTACCCATGGTGGCTACATGGTTTATGGGGGCTGGGAGTTGTCTGAACTCTCTCCCATATCGGTGCTCAATACTACTCCCAAAATATAATACTAGCTCTTATGTTTAAAAACATAACTTCTTTCTGTGGTTTGAGATACTTTCTCAAAACCTAGCTCAAAGGCTATCTTGAAAAACAAAGTTTCCTCTCTTGCTTAATTGTGAAAACATTTACTGTTTACTGAAAAACTAGCTCAAAGGCTCTTTTGGAAATCAAAGTTTCCTTTCTTGTTTAAATGTGAAAATATTTTACTCTTTGGGAATACATAGTCCCCATATACTCTTTTGAAGAAATGAATTTCAATCTTTACTCTTTACTCAACTCAAAACTCAGGTCTTAAAACAAAGTTAAAACATTTGTAAAAGACTTTTGGAAAACTCTTATGAACTTCTTTTGACTTGACTCTTAACTTCTCTTGACTTGACTCTTAATTTTCCTTGAATTCAATTATGGATTCAAGGGTCATGATATCAAGTTATGGATGATTTCATATTGTTTAGTCGTACCTTAGTGTAGAAATCAACTAGAAAACATAGGTATGTTTCAAGGGAACTCGTACGGAAAGGAGTGGGAAAGGGTAGAAGACATGGCGTCCCTGTCACTCTGAGTGGCACGGGGAGCCAGACCCAAAAATTCAGAACCTGGGTTGGGGTGCACTGGCTGGCGTGACACCCCAGAGCCCAAACTTCAGAACCCCAAGTGGGGCGCTCTGGCTGGCGTGACGCCCCAGACCCATGCCCAGAAAATCTCCAATTTTTCTTGCTCGTTTTTCAACTCTAAACCCTCTAGATTCAATTGGTTCTTTCCCCAAACACATAGATTCGACTACATAACCGAAATATGCAAGAATCTACTCAAAATGGCATCTAATTTCATGAACTTAGATCAAGAACTTCTCACCAAATTCAACAATCAAGAACCCAATAGAAACTTCAAACAAATCGATCAAGAACTCAATTTTAATACTTTCAAGAACATAATTTCGCTGAATAAAATCATGATTGGCGCGTGGGTGAACTAACCCAATGCTATGTGATCTCACGTACCTCGTAGGGATCAACCCTTGGCGAAATCCTCAAGCAATTCTTCAAGAACTCAACGATTCCAAGCTTCTTCTCCTCTTTTCTCCTATTCTTTTCTCTTCTCTCAAAACCCTAACTTATTTTTGTGAAACGTAAACTGAATCCAATCAGTTTAGAGCCCAAATTAATTACCAAAAACGAATTCAAGTAATTGGGTAATGAAAAGACCATAATACCCTTCGAAAATCCGGTTTTGACTTTCCTTCTCTAGACATCCCAACTTCAAATGGGCATATCTTCGTCATACGAACTCGAAACTGAGAAAACTCGGTGGCGTTGGAAAGATAATTCAAAGATATTCTCTACGGTATCTTGTAGCACACCTAACGCATCCTGATCTAGGAGTTATGGTCATTTTAAGTTAACCCAAAACTCATACTTAACTTAACTTCGTCAAACTTTCCAAATTTGATTATTTCTAAAAACGGTTTCTTTCTAATTCCAAGTCTTTCTAGTAGCGGGGTGTTACACTCATCCTCGATGACTACAAGCAAAAAGACTAACTCAAGCATACAAAAGCTTAAAAACAAAACTGAATAAAATTCATTGAACTCAATTTCAAATTTTTAACTCAAATGAATAACTCTTAATAAAAATAATATATCCAACTCGCCATAAAATAGGCAATTTAAGTCTTTAAAACATTTAACAAAATAAATGAACAAACTTCTAAAACTCTATTGTCTATATATGAAGCCTCTAACTGAGAAAAATGGAAGTCGGGACAAGACCCACGACATCCTAACAACTGCTGATATAACTTAAAGTACAAGTTGAACCCTCCGGAAGCAAGGAGGCTCACCATAGCTAACTCGAACTGCATGTGGTATCAACGAAATGCATGTTGATGATCCTGAGTACATGTATCTGTATCATGAAACGATGCAGGCCAAATGGCTCAGTACATGGAATGTACGAGCATGTAAGGGCAATTCTAAAGCATAACATAAGCTTGAACTGGTGGAAAAGAAACTTACTTACCTCTTCTTAACTCACTCAACTCAAAGAAACATAGTTCAACTCAACTCAAGGAATACTCAAGGATACTCGAAACTACTCAAACTTTCTCAACTCAGAAGTACTCAAGGATAAGATACTCAACTCAGAAATAAGGTTATCAACTCAGTGAAATGGGGCTCAACTCAACAATAAGGTACTCGGCTCAATGAAACACACTTCAACTCAGGATACTCAAGAATAAAGCAACAATAAAAGATGCAATATATGAAAATCTTTTAAAATTGTACATAGCAACTCAATGTATTGAAGAACACAATAACAACTCAATTTGTATATAATATAACTTTGTGGGAGATTCTCTAACCGACACCCATCACTATGAGTTATGTGATGATACAACGTCTCGCCCACGCTGCCAGAACTTTCCTATACTTTCTCGGGGTATAGAACCTCTCAACTAAGTGGATCCACTAGTCTATGCTAAAAATCATTAAGGAATCATCTAAAAAGTATTATCTTTTCTGCCCACGTTGCTACATGGTTTATAGAGACTTGAGTTATCTGAACTCGTCCCCATATCGGTGCTCAATAATACTCCCAAAAATATACTTCGCTCATATGTTTAAAAACATAACTCTTTATGTGGTTTGAGATTATTACTTAAAATCTTTTTCTAAAAAGAGATGTTACTCAAACTGCTCAAAACTCTTTTGGAAATCTCAGTTTCCTCCTCTTTTAAAAGTGAAAACATTTACTCTTGGGAATACTTAGTTCTCATATATCATTTTAAAGAAAATGAACTCGACTCTACTCTTTCTCAACTCAAGTACTCAAGTCTTAAAACAAGTTTATAAAAAATTTGTAAAAGACTTCTCAGAATAAAGTTTATGCCGAATTATGGGCTTGAACGACTCAATTTGAGGTTTTCAATAACCATATATAGACTCAATACTCAGAATTCAACAACTCATAACTCAAGAACTTCAATGATACTACTCATTCCAAGGATACTCAACTCAGAGGGTTTATGCAGAATTATGGGCATGAACAACTCAAGTCAAACACTTCATGATACTACTTCATCTGAAGAATGCTCAACTCAAAGACTTCATGGTACTAATTCATCTCAAGAATGCTCAACTCATAGGGTTCATGCGGAATTATGGGAATGAACAACTCAACTCATGGACTTCATGGGTAACATATAATAGTACCATGATTAGGAATATAATACCAAAAGGGTTAGGAACTCATTACTCAAGACTTAGAACTTGAATACACTACTCCTCTCAAAGATGCTCAATTTATAAAGTTCATGCCGAATTTGTGGGCATGAACGATTCGACTCGGGGATCTAAATAACAATATGGAACTCATGTATACAACTCTTCTCATTCTCATACTTACTTCCTCAAAACTTAGCTCAAATCGATAGTTGATCTCAAAGGATTTCACAATTGTACTCAGAGACTGTCTTGAACTCTACTCTTAACTCTTTCTTGAATTTGAATTAGGAATTCAAGAGTTATGATTCATGATATGAAGGATCTCAATGATAGTGTAGACTCATGAATGCATTCTCCTCACTCTCATGCTCACTTACTTGAGTCTTGAAACAAGTTACTAGAATTTGTAGAAGACTCCTCAAAAGATTCAAACAACTATCAAGAGTTGACACTTAACTCTACCTTGAGTTTAAATTATGAATTCAAGGTAATGATTTGTGATAAGAAGGATATTGTGATGATTAAAAGAGTTATAGATAGTTAATCATGAGAAACGGTTGAAAAACAATGTCTGGGAGCAAGTCCGCGACGCGGAGATGAATTATAATGTTTGGTCGAAATAATTTTTGAAACAGTGGAGTCCGCGTTCTCTCCGCGATACGGAGAGAAAAATTTCACTTCTGAGGAACAGGTCCGCGACACGGACCTGGTACCTGTTTTCTATCCGAATTTTTCTTCCTATTTTTCTAACCCCAATTCGCCTAGATTTGATTCTTTTTCTCAATTTCTCTTTAAATTCAGATACCCAACACATGTACACAAGAATCTACCCATAAACAACTCTAAAATTGACACGATTTCCTCAAGAACTCAACAATCACATCCTAACTCAAGAACGAAAGCCAATTTCAAGAAAACAATTCAAGATCATCAAACTTTCAACTTTCTAAAACAAATTTCGCTGAAATAAACATGATTGGCGCGTGGGTGAACGAACCCAACGCTATGTTTTTCACGACCCCGACCATAGTGATTGGCACCCACAATAACTCTCTGGTGGGAGAACCACTACTACAACCAAAACCAAGCAACTAATCTAAAACCTAAGGCATTTAAGTTACGGAAGCAAGTTAAATACTAAGGAAATAAATAGGGAGTTCCCATAAAATCCAACAAAAGTCTAATAAGAACTAAACAATGCAGAAGAAATAACCAAGAACCTAAAAGTCAACGTACCAAAACATCCAAAGTTAAACAAGTATAAACAAAAAGGGATGCAACCCCAATCTAATGAACTAATCAACTAACTAGAACATAGTCTAAGTCCGAAAATGATGGACATAGACAAAAGAGAACCCATACCAGCCCGGAAGAATTGGCTCACCCTTGAATTCAAACGATCACTGATCTCCTAAGCGAGGTTTGTCAATAGCCGCTTGAGGATCCCCTGTACTCAACAAAAATAAGAGCAAGTGCACTATCAGTACACAACCACAGTGTACTGGTAGGATCACGCAGCTATCCCACTAAGTGTAACATAAACAAGTCATTACAACATTATAACACATGCATATATAGAACATATACAATATTATCAACATTTACGAACACTGAACAACTTCACATTACTCAAGATACACAATTATATCAAATCATTGGTCCTCTCATGGAACACAAATCCAAACAGTTAGCAAACCAAAACGTGGTACCCGATCCAATAATTATGCCGGAACGTGGCAACTGATCCCATAATTATGCCGGAACGTGGCAACCGATCCAAGTTAGTTATGCCGGAACGTGGCAACCGATCCATTCAACACACCACAATCACAATCACAAGTATATTCTCAAGATCATACATTTAAGTCATAATTCATGGCATTCATCAGTCTTCTATCTCATTTACAACAAGTGTGATCAATAATGCAACATTCATATACATACAAGTATCATAATGAAGCAAGAACAAACATACATCACACAATCATAGAATCACAACCATCACCTACCTCGAAACAAGCTTAAAACCCTAAGAAACTTGATCCTTCCCTTTCCAAATTCTTTCCACTTGTTCTTGGTCTACAAACAATCAATATAATACGAGAATCAATAAACAATCACTAATTACTCGAATTACTAACAATTCTATGAACCCTAGATCAAACCCATGATCCCAATTATCCCAATTAGGATTGTTTCCACCATAGAATCTAGATCAAAATCCTCATCCATCATTAATTACCCATTCTATTACGTTCTACGGATCGAAAAATGGATTCGAGGAGTGAAAAGCTTACCTTTAGCTTCAAGAATGGTGAAAAAATGAGTAGATGTCGCCTGGAGTTCGTTCCTTAGCTCTAACAGTCAAAAAGTGCATAATAAGGTCGTTTATGGGTTTATTAACAACCTTAAGTTGCGACAAGCCCACCACAGCGGGACCGCCAGAGCGGAAAAAACCAGCGCCAAGGCGGCTTACACGAACTAGTGAGCTATTTTAATAATTCCAAAATCCCCATTTCATAACACACCTCTAACCAACGATTCTTAGAAAAGACCCTTCACGCTAAGATCAATTTTGGGAGCTCTACTCGCCCGAATTCAATTCTGTAAAGTCGTACGGATTACTTAACGAGTTATCTAACTACCCATGTAATCAAAATCATAATTAATTAACCCAATTGTTACCAAATTTCCCTACACCTTAATGACTCTGATTTCATCCAAATTTGGACTATGTTGAGAAAATCCAAATACTACGGGAAAAAAAATTTGGCCCCAAATTTCCCCCCGTTGGCTTTTTTATAATGACGGAACCCGGTCGTTACAATAGATACCAATTTACCCATCACTCGTCCAGAAAAATAGACTAAGGAAAGAATGAAGTAGTACCTGAATCGACGAACAATTGGGAATACTTGTCTCGCATGTCCCTCTCGGTTTCCCAAGTAGCTTCCTCAACTGGACGTTGCTTCCATTAAACCTTCACGGACTTAATCTCATTGGTCCTCAACTTGCTTACATCACGATCAAGAATTGCAATCGGCTCCTCCTCAAATTGGAGGTCTTTGTCCAACACAATTGAGTCCCACTTAATGATGTAATCCCCGTCACCATGATACTTCTTCAACATGGACACATGAAATACCGAATTAACACTCGATAAATTAGGAGGTAAAACCAATTTATATGCTACCGGTCCCACACATTCAAGAATCTCAAATGGACCAATGTATCTAGGACTTAGCTTACCTTTCTTACCAAATCTCATCACTCCTTTCATGAGTGATACCTTAATAAGAACATTTTCACCGGATTGAAATGCAATGTCTCTTACCTTATGGTCCGCATACTTCTTCTGTCTACTCTGGGATACTAAAAGTTTATCTTGAATACTCATCACCTTATCTTGAGCATCTTTCACTAAATCAACCCCCAAAGGTTTCACATCTCCAGCCTCAAACCATCATATGGGTGATCTACATCCCCTCCCATATAATGCTTCAAATGGTGCCATATCAATATTGGAGTGATAACTATTGTTATAAGAGAACTCACACAAAGGCAAGAATTTATCTCAATGCCCTCCAAAATCAATCACACATGCCCTCAACATGTCTTCCAACACTTGAATAGTCCTCTCCGATTGTCTGTCCGTTTGTGGATGAAATGTTATACTAAAAGTGAGTTTTGTGCCCAATTCATCATGCAATTTCCTCCAAAACTTGGATGTGAACTGGGTACCACGATCTGAAATGATAGAAAGGGGCACCCCATGCAACCTCACTATGTCTTTCACATAAACTTTAGTCAATTGTTCAGCATTATAATCTATTCTTACAGGAATAAAATGGGCTAACTTGGTCAATCTATCAACCACTACTAAAATAGAATCAAACTTCTCCAAAGTCTTGGGAAGACCAACCACAAAATCCATGGCTATCATTTCCCACTTCCATTCCGGAATTGGCATTCTTTGAAGCAAACCTATAGGCCTTTGATGTTCATACTTCACTTGTTGACAATTTTGACACTTTGCCACAAACTCCGCTATGTCTTTTTTCTTGCACGGCCACTAATAAATTCACTTCAGATCTCTGTATATCTTGGTCACACCCGGATGAATAGAATACTGCGAACCATAATTTCTCAATCAAGTCATCTACTCTAGGAACACATATTCTTCCTTTAAAATTGAGCACACCATCCGCATCAAGAGTGGTCTGTTGTGTTTTACCATTCACAGTCTTCTTTCTAAGCTCCTCCAAATTCTCATCCTCAAATTGTTTGGCCTTAATCTCTTCAATGAATGTGGCCCTCACTTTAATGCTAGCTAATGCCACACATCTTTCTGAGATGCCCAACTGCATGAACCTAGATTCTAAGGTCTAAATTTCTTTAGCCAAAGGTCGCTTGGATACACTTAAGCAAGCTAAACCACCCATACTCACCGTTTTTCAACTCAAAGCATCTGCCACCACATTAGCCTTGCTCGAATGGTATTGAATGGTTACATACATCATATTCTTTAAGTAACTCCATCCAACTTCGATGTTTTAAATTCAAATCCTTTTGAGTGAACACATGCTGCAAACTACGATTATCAATAAATACCTCACACTTAGCACCATAAAGGTAATGCCGCCAGATCTTAAGAGCAAACACTACCGCTGCCAACTCCAAATTATGTGTTGGATAATTCCTCTCATGCCCTTCAATTGACACGAGGCATAAGCTATAACATTCTTGTCATGCATCAACATAGCACCCAAACCAGAATGTGAAGCATCACAATAAACAATAAAATATTTACCTTCAACCGGTAATGCTAGAATAGGTGCGGTGGTCAAGAAAGTCTTGAGCTTTTGGAAGCCCTCCTCACATTTTCAGTCTATTCAAATGGTATCTCATTTTTCGTCAAATTAGTCAAGTGGGTGGCAATAGAAGAAAAATTATTCACAAATGGACGATAATAGCTAGCGAGTCCCACAAAACTCCTAACTTTCGTCACAAAGCTAGGCAGAACCCAATTCTTAACCGCCTCAATCTTTTGAAGATCTACCATTAACCTTTTTTTTGAAACTATATGTCCCAAAAATGCAACCAAAGTCAACCAAAATTCGCACTTAGAAAATTTAGCATACAATATTTGCTTCCCAAGAATACCCAAAACAATACAAAGATGGACGGCACGCTTTTCCTCACTTTTCGAATAAACCAAAATATCATCAATAAAGACTATGACGAAAGAATTAAGAAATGGCTTGAATACCCCATTCAGTAAACTCATAAAAGCAGCAGGCGCATTGGTCAAACCAAAAACTCATAATGCCCATAGCGAGTTCTCAACGTCATCTTGGGCACATCCTCAGGCCTAATTTTCAATTGATGGTAACTGTAATGACCCTCTTGGTCATTTCTGTGTCTTGCCTTCTGTGTGTCGTTTAGAGCGTTCCTGTAGCGAACCCAAGTCAATTATGACTTGCTGGGACTGACAGTTCGGTCACCTGGTCGTTCGTTTGGTCTTGGTGTGAGTTTTTGTGTTTTGGAGCTTATGAACCTTGAACGATCAT
>JAJOOD010019210.1:0-28251 GCA_029582525.1 Solanum tacnaense
AAGATATTTGTGTAATTGATAGTGGAACAACGCACGCCATATTCAAAGATGAGAAATACTTCTCTTACTTGCTTAGAAGAAAAGCAAATGTTACTACAATTTCTGGTAATTCGAACTTAATAGAAGGCTCCAGAAGAGCTACTATATTTCTGCCTAAGGGGACAAAACTTGTTATAGAAGATGCATTGTTCTCTTCTAAATCCCCAAGAAACCTGTTAAGTTTTAAAGATATTCGCCGAAATGGATATCATGTTGAGACAATAAATGAAATGAATGTTGAATACCTTGGTATTACCAAGATTATTTCAGACCAGAAATATGTGTTGGAGAAATTATCAACTTTATCTTCTGGCTTATATTATGCAAAAATAAGTACAGTTGAAGCACATTTTATCGTAAATTAGAAGTTTACTGACTTAAAATTTTTTGTGTTTTGGTATGACCGAATAGGTCATCCTGGATCAATAATGATGAGACGAATCATTTAAAACTCAAATGGACATCCATTAAAGAACCTGAAGATTCTTACGAGTGATGAATTTTCATGTGCTGCTTGTTGTCAGGGCAAATTGATTACTAGGCCATCACCAATGAAGATTAACATTGAATCTCCTCAATTTTTAGAAAGTATACATGGGGATATTTGTGGACCTATTCACCCATCTAGTGGGTTGTTTAGATATTTTATGGTCCTATTAGATGCATCTTCAAGATGGTCTCATGTTTACCTCTTATCATCTTGCAACTTGGCGTTTGCAAAATTATTGGCACAAATAATAAGATTAAGGGCGCAATTTTCAGATTATCCCATTAAGGCAATTCACCTTGATAATGCTGGAGAATTCACATCCCAAGATTTTAATGATTATTGCTTATCAATAGGGATAAAAGTTGAACATCAAGTAGCTCAAGTTCATACTCAAAATGGCCTCGCTGAGTCATTTATTAAGCACTTACAATTGATAGCAGGACCATTACTTATGAAAATGAAATTGCCCACTAGCGTATGGGATCATGCTATCTTACATGCAGCAGCACTTGTTCGTCTTAGACCAACTAGTTATATTAAATACTCTCCGTCACAATTAGTATTTGGTCATGAACCAAATATTGCTCATCTACGAATTTTTGGATGTGTTGTATATGTGCCAGTAGCACCACCTCAGCGCACTAAGATGGGCCCCCAAAGAAGGTTAGGCATATATGTTGGGTTTGATTCACCCTCCATAATTCGCTACTTTGAGCCATTGACAAGAGATTTATTTACTGCAAGATTTGTAGATTGTCGATTTGATGAAATAAATTTTCCACAATTAGGGAGAGAGAAAAAAGAACTTAAAAGTGAAATTGCATGAAAAGTTTCATCATTATCTCATTTTGATCCACGTTCCCTATGTATGAACAGGAGGTCCAGAATATCATCCATTTGCAGAATATAGCAAATCAAATGCCCGACGCATTTACTGATTTGAAAAGGATAACTAAATCGCATATTCCCGCAGAAAATGTGCCTATCTGAATTGATATTCCAACAAGACCATCTAATAGTGTCATAGCTTCTGAATCTCATACACGCCTGAAGCGTGGGAGACCATTGGATTCAAAAGACAAAAATCCTAGAAAAAAAAGTGCGAAAAATGATAAAGATGACACTATAAAAAAGTCTCATGAGGAAGTCCAAGATATGATTAATCCTAATATTCTCGAAGAAATCAGTGAACCCGAGACTCAAGTGAATGAAGAACTTTCAATAAGTTCAACGGGTGATGGGATAAGATTAGATCGTTCAAAAATTACAATGGATAATGTTTTCGCATACAATGTTGCACTTAACATTATGCAAGACAGTGAGGATCTTGAACCTCTATCTGTCGAAGAATGTCGACGAAGATGTGATTGGCCAAAATGGCAAGAGGCAATTCAATCAGAATTAGACTCACTTGCTAAACGTGAGGTTTTTGGACCTGTAGTCCAAACCCTAAATAGTGTAAAATCTGTTGGCTATAAATGAGTTTTTGTGCGAAAGCGAAATGAGAGAAATGAAATTGTAAGATACAAGGCACGCCTTATTGCGCAAGGATTCTCTCAACGACCCGGTGTCGACTATGAAGAAACATATTCACCAGTTATGGATGCAACAACTTTTCGATATCTCATCAGTTTAGTTGTTCATGAAAACCTTGAAATACATCTGATGGATGTGGTTACAGCTTATCTTTACGATTCACTTGATAATAAAATTTATATGAAAATTTCAGAAGGACTTAAAATGCCTGAAGCATATAGTTCAAAACCTCGGGAAATGTGTTCAATCAGATTACAAAAGTCATTATATGGCTTAAAACAATCAGGGCGCATGTGGTATAATCGCCTCAGTGAGTACTTGATAAAACAAGATTATATAAATGATGTCATTTGTCATTGTATTTTTATTAAGAAAACAACATCAGGGTTTGTTATTCTTGTTGTTTATGTTGATGACATTAATATCATTGGAACTCCAGAAGAGGTCCTAAAGGAAATTGAATATCTAAAGGAAGAATTTGAGATGAAAGACAAAATTTTGTCTTGGTCTACAAATTGAACATTTAGCAGACGGGGTCTTCATCCATCAATCTGCCTACACTGAGAAAATCTTGAAACGATTTTACATGGACAAAGCACATCCATTAAGTACTCCAATGGTTGTACGATCACTTAAAGTGAATAAAGACTCATTCCGACCTCAAGAAGAGACTGAGGAACCTCTTGGTCCTGAAGTACCTTATCTTAGTGCAATTGGTGCACTTATGTATCTTGCTAATGCTACGAGACCTAGCATAGCATTTTCTATTAATATTTTAGCAAGATATAGTTCTTCCCCTACACGAAGACATAGGAATAGAGTTAAACATATATTGCGATATCCGGGGACTAGTGATATGGGTCTGTTTTATACTAACAAACATAGTACAGATCTTGCTGGTCATGCAGATGCAGGTTATTTATCTGACCAACATAAAGCTCGATCTCAAACAGGCTATTGTTCACATACGGAGGTACTGCAATATCATGGAGATCTACGAAGCAGTCCATTGTCGCTACTTCTTCAAATCATGCTGAGATAATAGCAATTCATGAATCAAGTAGAGAGTGTGTATGGTTGAGATCAGTGATACATTTCATCAAAGAAAGATGTGGTTTGAAGTGTGATATCAAGGTACCCACGGTACTTTTTGAAGACAATGTTGCATGCATAGCTCAATTAAGAGGAGGCTTCATAAAAGGAGATAGAACAAAGCATATTTCACCGAAATTATTCTTTACACATGATCTCCAGAAGAATGGTGATATTGATGTACAACAAATCCGTTCAAGTGATAATCCAATAGACTTATTCACTAAATCTTTACCAGCCTTAACTCTTGAAAAAATGGTACACAAAATTGGAATGCGAAAACTTAACCATCTGAATCGTGGTTTTTTATCAGAGGGAGTAAAATACGCATTGTACTTTTTTTTCCTTAGTCTAGGTTTTGTCCCACTGGGTTTTCCTAGAAAGGTTTTTAATGAGGTAACAAGTAATGCGTATTATGAATGTCTATGTATATTTCTTTTCTTTTACATTGACATTCAAGGGGGAGTGTTGTAAGAAAATGAAGGATGTGACTTGGAGACTACCAATTTAGTGACTTTCATCACTTATCATGGTGTAAGGCAAATATGCATGCCATGTGGAAACCATCTTTTGGGAAACTACCAACACTTGGCAATTGGTAGCCAAGTTATACATTTATACTTTAGCTTACTACTATAAATAGATACTACATTTACAAATGAATAGATATAGATTGAAAGACATTACTCTCTCTGTTGTTCTTCTTTTTAAGTGTGTTAATCTTAAGTTTACTGAGTAATTATTTTATAACACATTCATAGTAATATAATGTATTTACCATTTGTATCATTTCTGGCTCTCTCTCCCCTCTTTTTCTCTTTTTTCCGTTTTTCTCTTTCTTTTCTTTTTTCTCGTTTTTCACTTTATTTTATTTTTTATTTTATTGTGTTTCTCTATCTCCCTCTCTCCTCCTCTTTTTTATCTCTGTTCATCTTTCTTTTTCTTTTATTCATAATTTCAAGTTTTCAACGCATGTAGTAAATATATAACTAAAATATTTTTAAAACAACTATAAGTATTATATCGAATTTCAAATATTTCAATACTATTTAAACTAATTTATATTTTTTAAATTTGTCGTAATGTATAATATCGAATTTGAATTGTATTATAACTATTGTTTATATTTATACAATTTTAACACAACTTTAATAAAGATTTCCAGAGCTTACCTTTTGTTTTTGGTAAATCACCACCACCAAACTATCGAGTGTTTATGATTAAGATAATTTTGATACAATTTTTTTTAGGACTTATATAACTAAAATATTTTTAATAAAAAATATTATAAGTATTAAATGTGAATTTTAAACATTTCAGTACTACTTAAATTAGCTTACGTTGTTGGAAATCTATTAGATTTATTCTACAATAATAATACAGTTTCGATAGAAACTTTGACACAATTTTGTAAAAATAAAGTAACACTTCAAAAGTGAAATTAATTAAATAAAATGCATTATTAATGTAAAAATTCCTTTAAATAATATCTTTTTATAATGATTATATATATACTAGAACGAACACAACAAGAAAAACTCAAGCTTGTAAAAAATTATCGAAAAAATTGAAAATAAATTCAAAAATAGCGAAGTTACATAAAAATCAAAATCAAAATTTAAACTTATAAATGGAAAGCAGCAAATCAATTACTACTAATTAATATAACAAAGGAATGGAAAGCAGCGAATAAATTAATCAAAATATAATAAAGCAATGATTTTTAAAGTGCACTATTTTAAAATAGCTTTAGTGTTCATTTAGATAATAATGAAAACCGAATCAAATTATTAAGGCTAAAATCATATACGGCCCCTTAAAGTTGTTTGTATAATTCATTTAGACATCTTAATTAGGAGTTGTACCTATTGAACAATTTTACCGTTCAAAACATGTACCCATTGAATACTTTTTGGTGACATGGCATCATAAGTGTAATACACATCCAAAAAGGCGAGTAAAGCCAAATTTTTTTTTATCGACAAATCAAAACTGACATGTCAACATTAGCAAAATAATAATTTCTATAAAAAACAAAATTTTAAAAATCACTGGTAGTCATTTGGACTTCTCAACCCAACATACTCATTTGCATTCGCCACTGTTAGAATTGTGCATAGATAATCAACAATTGAAAACCTCCATTGATGGAGCTGGAAGGAGCATGAAAGAGACGATTGAGATTTGTAATTTGGGGAAATGAAAAATTAACTTCTATTCCACTTTCTTCCAGTATTTATACATGTATGTACAGAGAAGAAAAATATCTTCTAATCAAGGTGACAGCTAAGACGTAACAAGTAACTTTCTAACTAACTTCCTTTAACACAGTAAGCTAACTAACTTCCTTTAACACAGTAAGCTAACTAACTTCTTTATAACAAAAGGCATATAATATAATTAATTGAAAGCTGAAATTTAACTAAATCTCAACACCCCCCCTCAAGTTGGAAGGGAGATGCTTCCAGACAACTTGCGCAAAATAGCCGAGTGCTTGGGCCCAATGAGGCTTTTGGTTAAAATATCAGCCAGTTGTTCATCAGTGGGGATGTGGTGAAGGGTCACAAGTCCTTCCTGTAGTTTGTCTCGAACAAAATGACAATCAACCTCTATGTGCTTGGTTCTCTCATGAAACACAGGATTTTTTGCAATGTGGATGGTTGCTTGACTGTCACAAAAGACTGATATAGGTTGGGAAGGTTCTTCACCTAATTCACAAAGCAATCGTTCAATCCAAACTAACTCTCCAACTACTTTTCTTACAGCCCTGCATTCTGCCTCTGCAGAGGAGAGTGAAACAATGGTTTGTTTCTTCGATTTCCAACTTATAGGACAATTCCCTATGAGTACTATGTATCCACTTACTGATCTTCTGGAATCAGGGCATGCAGCCCAGTCTGAGTCGCAATAAGCAGTGATGACATAGTTAGGATCTTTGGAAAGATAAATCCCCAGTGTGGGATTGTTCTTTAGATACATCAATACACGAACAACAGCCTTCAAGTGAGGCTCTCTGGGTGTTTGCAAGAACTGACTAAGATGTTGTACACTAAATGCAATGTCCAATCTAGTATTTGTGAGGAAATTCAACTTTCCCACTAATTTCCTATAGTATGTTGGATCAGTTAACAGGGTTCCTTCATGAGACTTCAATTTGACCACAGCATCAAGAGGAGAAGTAGTTGGATTATAGTGTAAGCAATCAAACTCTTTGAGTAAATCTGTGGTAAACTTCTTCTGTGTGATGATCACCCCATCCTGCTTGTAGAGAATCTCCAATCCCAGAAAATAGTGGAGCTTTCGTAGGTCCTTAATTTTGAACTGGTCATGTAAAAAGGACTTCAGGGATGTAATTTCATCTAGGTCAGTTCCTGTCAATATTATATCATCAACATACACTGCTACAAAAACCTTAGCTGACTTATCCTTCTTGTGGAACAATGAGTAATCACTAGTAGAATGTGAGTATCCTCTTGAATACAATGCATTTGCTAACTTTTCAAACCATTGCCTACTAGCTTGTTTTAACCCATATAAAGACTTATTAAGCTTGCAAACAAGCCCTTTCTGATTCACTTGCAACCCCTGTGGAAGGTCCATATACACGTCTTCATTTAAATCTCCATGTAGGAATGCATTATTCACATCCAACCGATATAGATCCCAGCCTTTCTTAACAGCTAAACTGATCAGAACCCTTACAGTAGTCATATTTACTACTGGAGAGAATGTCTCATTGTAATCAATGTCAGCTTGTTGAGTGTATCCCTTGACTACCAGTCTAGCTTTGAATCTCTCCACTGTTCCATCAGCCTTATGTTTGATCTTGTAGACCCATTTGCATCCAATTGTTCTCTTCCCTGCAGGTAAGTGAACTAAACTCCAGGTATGGTTAGCATGCAAAGCTTCAAATTCAAGTGTCATTGTTGATTGCCAAGCAGAGCTCATGGCTGCCTCCTCATATGAGTTTGGCTCACTATCATGAAAAATATTTCTAACTAGCTACTGATTTTCAGTGTCAAAACTGGTGAGTGAAACATGTTGATCATTGGTCATGTTAGGAGGATGGTAAGATGATGACTGAGGTTGCAGTTTGGGCAGATTATAGTTGTATTCATTTAGGTATTTTGGTACAGAATGTGTCCTACTTGATCTTCTAGGTGCATGAGGTGTTGTTGTAAACTGGAAGTAGTAGAAATAGTGATATGTGGAGATATTTCTGGGCTATCTGATGGAATGGTTTCATTAACTGACGTCTCAATGTGTGGTAAATTGGCATTAATAGTATTATCTGTGACAGTAATTGAGTTGTTTTCATTCAAGTCATAAGCATTATTCAAAGTACTGTTTGTGCAGTTCGACAATTTAGAATTAACATCAAGACATCTCAGTACATAATTAAAACTAGAATCAGGAAAAGAGACAGCAAAAGGGAAGATATTTTCATGAAATAGTACATCTCTTGAAATGTGTATTTGCTTGGTGCTTAGATCTAAAACCTTGTAACCCTTTGTGTTAAATGGATATCCAATGAAAACATGTGGAGTGGATCGAGGTTCAAACTTATCCTTGTGGGTTTTGAGAGTGGTAGGGAAAAGGCAGCCAAAGGATCTTAGATGTGAATATGTGGGTGGTCTTTGTACAATACTTCAAAAGGAGTTTTGTTTTGAATGGCTATGGAAGGTAGTCTGTTTACTAGGTAGGTTGCAGTTAAAATGCACTTCCCCCAATAGCTCATAGGAAGTTTAGACTGATACAACATACTTCTGGCAGTTTCAAGGAGGTATTTGTGTTTTCTTTCCAGTACACCATTTTGTTGTGGTGTGTATGGGCATGTTCTTTGGTGTATGATTCCTTTGGCTTGCAGAAAAATAGTTGTTTCTTTGTTGACAAATTCCAAACCATTATCAGTTCTTATGGTTTTAATGGTGGTGCCAAACTGATTTTCTATCATGGATGTAAAAGCTTTTATGGTTTGCAGGGTGTTGCTTTTGCTACTGATTAGTTGAGTCCAAATTGACCTGCTGTAATCATTCACTATTGTGATGAAATATTTGTATTTGTCATATGTTGGTGTGTGGTATGGTCCCCATAAGTCTATGTGGAGAAGATCAAAAATCTTTGTAGAAGAAGGTGTTGAGTTGGGTGGGAAGGGAATTCTTGCTTGTCTTGCCATGGGGCAGACATTGCATAAAAATGGTTGTTTGGGTGAAAATTTAACAGGTATGGTGTGGATACCTCTCATCTTAACAAAAGGAACATGTCCTAGTCTAGTGTGCCACAAGTAATCTACACTATATTCATGAGATGTACACAATGAAAAAGACTTAGTAGGTTCAGGACAATCAACATGAATAACAGAGGAATTTATATCACAACAAGCTGTTTTATTTCTTGGAATGACAGATGTTACAAAAGAGGGAATATGATGTAAAGCTTGCTTATTTGAAGCATGTAAAGAAGAGCAATTAGGGACTGAAGTAGATGAGGTGATAACAGTAGGACATCTTGAGCAGAAGAAGTAAATGCCACTCCTTGCTCTACCAATCACCAGAGGGCTCTTCAGTGAAGGGCCCTGCAAGGAACATGAGATATCATTGAAGCTTATTACACTCTTAAGGTCAGATGTCAAACAATGTACTGATATTAGATTAAATTTGAAAGTTGGAATAAACAGCACATTGTATAAAGTCACTGTTGAATTTAAACAGGCATCCCCAATTTCTGTCACTTTAACTCTATAGCCATTAGGTAATGTTATTAGGAAAGGGTAAGTCAAAGGTCTCATGTTTGTAAGTAAACTTTTATTGAAAGTCATATGGTTTGAGGCTCCAGAATCAATGATCCAGGATTCAGCAGTTAATTTGAAACAATTACATGAGAGGTTACCAACATCAGTAATAGAAGAATGACTTGCCAAGATATCTGCAAAGCTCGCAGCTCCACCCATGATGTTGTCCAAAGTGTCCTTGGTACTGCTAGATGGTCCCTGCACCTGAACGCTTTCAAGCAATCTCACCAGGTGATCATATTAGTCCTTGGTTAAGCTTTGAGTTCCCTGATCTTGGTCCATTAGTGCATCGCAGTTGGCGTGAGCAGTTGCTGCTGATCCAGAATTCCTTCCCCTAGTGAACTTGAAGTTTTTGGGAAAACCATGCAACCTGTAACACTTTTCTTCTGTGTGTCCAGCTTTCTTACAATAATCACAGAACAAATTTTCTTTGTTGATGTCAGGAAAAGGATAAGTCTGGTTGACATGTTGAGATTGATTTGGAGGACCTCTGTAGACATTTCCATTTGTGCTCTTGTTCTGAGAGTAATTAGTTCTGAAATTTCCCCTTCCAGAATTAGCATTAAGTGACGTAGAAGCTCCAGAACTAGCACTAAGTGAGGTGGAGGCTAAACTCATGCGAGTGGATGATTTCACTTCTCGTTGTTTCTCCTCTTGTACTAAAATTGAAAAGGCTTGTGCCATAGTTGGCAGTGGGTTCATCATAAGAATACTACCTCGCACTATAGTGTAGACCTCGTTAAGTCCCATCAGGAACTGGATGAGCTTTCGATCCTGCTCCGCTTTATGCATCTTGGTTTTACCACCACAAATGCACAGGCATGTACATTGAGTATTGGGATCCAAAGTGTTAAGCTCTTCCCAGAGTCTTCGAAGCATGGAGTAGTACCCTGTAATGTCCAGATTTTCTTGGGCGAGATCATTGATCTCCTGTTGGAGTTGATAGAGTTTCACACCGTTGGTTTGGTCATACCTATCTTGTAGTTCCCCCCAAAATTTCTTTGCATTGTTGACGTACTGCAGGCTGTTAGCTAAATCCTTTGATAGAGAATTGAGAATCCACGATGTGACCATGTCATCGCAACGTTCCCACTGAGCGAATGTGGGTGAATTTGCAGCTGGTTTCTGAATTTTGCCATTGATGAAACCTACTTTGTTTTTCACAGATAGAGCGCAAAGAACACCACGTCGCCAGGACCTGTAACCAATCCCGTCGAAGAGCATCGAAATGATGGCAGATCCAACACTTTTCGATGGATGCATGTACAGCGGTTGACTGGAATCGATGACTTGGTGAATTGGGATCTAAGGGATTTGAGGAGCATCTGCGTTTTGATCCATGAGATTGAAAGAGATTGATGAGGTTGAGCAAAATTTCTGAGACCTAAGTACATAATCGAAGAAACGAGAAGAAGAGAAGCAATAATTCATAAGTGAAATGAAGAAGAAAATGAATCAGTGAAACAGCAACAATGAAGAACTGAATGAGGTGATGCGGAAGACGAAGAAGAGATCAGTGCCTAAAGCTCTGATACCATGTTAGAATTGTGCACAGATAATCAACAATTGAAAACCTCCATTGATGGAGCTGGAAGGAGCATGAAAGAGACGATTGAGATTTGTAATTTGGGGAAATGAAAAATTAACTTATATTCCACTTTCTTCCAGTATTTATACATGTATGTACAGAGAAGAAAAATATCTTCTAATCAAGGTGACAGCTAAGACGTAACAAGTAACTTTCTAACTAACTTCCTTTAACACAGTAAGCTAACTAACTTCCTTTAACACAGTAAGCTAACTAACTTCTTTATAACAAAAGGCATATAATATAATTAATTGAAAGCTGAAATTTAACTAATCTCAACAGCCACCATCGTCAACATACCCCTTTTCCATCTATTCCTGCATTCTTTTTTTTTTCCAGCATCATTCCGTCATCATCAATATCGTCATTGTTTTCTTTATTGAAAAAGCATTAATTAAAGAAATAAAAATCAAATTGAGTCAAAAATAATTCCGGCGAAACTCCATTTTTTCTAACAAGACTAATATGAATCTGAAATTATTCTCTTTGAAATCGTTAAAGAATTCAAATTATTTTCTTTGAAATCGTTATTTTCTTGATTGTTGTTCGAAAAAAAGAATGAGATTGAGAAAAATGACTACTACAATATTGAATTAGAATAAAGGAGAGGAGGTAGGTGTACGATTATCGGAGTGTGCGGTTTTAGCCGGAGGCCGCTGTGTGTGTTTCGGCAAAGAAGAAAATGAGGAAGAATGGAAGTCGGGGGTGGGTCGGTGCCTAGTATGTTTTGGCGAAGAAGAAGAAGCGGAGAAAAGTATCTCTTTTTCTTGTTTTGGCTGAAAACAAATTTTTATTTTATTTTATTTTTAATATATATTCTAATTATTATTATGGGCCCAATGCCACATGTCCTTTTCTGATTAGTTACTATGCCACATCACCGAGAGGGTATAACACACAATTTCTATTTTTAGTTGATTGTCAAAAAATGTTTAATAGGTAAAATTTTTTACTAATAAAAGTGTTCAATTGAAACAAGTCTAAGATGAGGTGTCCATGTGAAAGATACGGACAACTTTAGTGGTTACAGATGACTTAAGTCAATCATATATATATATAAAGGAGGATCATAGAGGAGGTGATGTGGCACCTCTCTATGACCTCCATTCCTATTTATCTATTCTCTTCTATTTTTGGACTTTTTATGTTTGTTTTTTTATTTATCTTATTTCTAATTGCATTAATCAATTAATGAAGAAACAAAACTGAAAATTTCTAATGGAGCAGTTAGTGAGGAAACACGTTCTGTTAGAGACATCTATTAGAATTAAAACACACTTAAATCAAATAAATGGGAGATGAAAAGACCATCCTTTCATACACCTTCTCCTCTTCTTCTAACTGTTTGACAGGTTATTAAAAGTACCAAAATAAGTTTTGGTCTTATATTTCAACTCATATAGTATACGTACTAAGATACATGGCAAAGGTATCTTCTTCTTTTATTTTCTTATAATTTGGCCTCTACATTGACTAATTCGTTGTGTCACAATTGTTTCATGTTGTTTTACTTTACATTTTTTTCAAGATTATCCTTTTTTATACATGGTTAACTTTTTAGAGAATTTCTCTATGTAGTTGAGATCCTTCTCTTTTTTCTCTCCCAGTAGTACTTTTGGACGTATATGTTGCATTTGGTGAGTGTGAATGATGGGTGAGGACTGAGGACTGAGGAGGAGAGGTAAGAAAGGAAATACAATTATAAGGAAAATAAAAGGATAGAAAATCGAATGATAGATTTATGCATGTATCCATATGTATAAACACTCTCACTTTCAATCCAAAGGTTAAGAGTTGAGTCACAACAGAGCAAAAAGGATGGGTACTACTAGGGAGAAGTAAAAAAATATTAGATCATAATTGACAATATTTCTTATTTATTCTTTATATTTGTGTGCATATTTCTCATAAACATCATCTCATATGGTAAATCTAGCACTTCTATTTTCTTGCTATCACATATTTATACGTTTAAATAGTTTCTGCATTATAAAGTATCTATAATTAAGTAGTGTCTTCTATTTGATTTATAAAGGAAGTCGAGTCCTTTATGATACACAAGTATGTACCTAAATAGTGTAGAGAAGTTGACTCCTATTCTTGATCCTTAAGCAATTACATAACCATTTTTACCAGAAAAATTGTTATCATTTTAATATATTTTTCTTATTCAAGTTCAAATATATGCTAATCAAGTGAGTTATGTTATTGTGTAACTGTAATATTTGTCACATTGTCAAGCAAATTTATATGAGAAATAATTAAAGAATCATGAACATATATATGTACTTTCGTTTTTCATTGTAATGAGTAAAATCCGTGCTGCAATCTAATACGTATATCTGTGTTGATAGTTTATTGTTTCTATATTCACTACGAATTAAATTTATTGAAAATTTGTATGTGATATATTTACTCGGACAAAGTGTGGTAATAGAAATGGTAGAGTTGCCACATTTTTATGGACAATTATCTTAAATATTTATCTATTTTTTTCTGTCTCTTTGTTTTTGTTGACTTATCTTTGATTTTAAAAGTAATCTCTGTTAGCTAGCTCACACAGGTTCATCTTCATAAATTCTGCTCTTATTAGTATTTATAATAATATTCAAATCTTCCATTGTCATAACTCTCAATTATTTAATATACAAATTTATGGCATTTTAAAACAACACATAAAGTACCACAAAAATGTCATTCCATTGGGCATAAATTCGAAAACAAGAACTCTTTCTCGGTCATTAAATAAAATCTCAATGGGGCAACTATATGTAACATGTAAAGTTTTGCTTCGTCGATAAATTCCTTTTTATTTGCTTACTTGCTCGAATTTATAACCCTTTATGCAATAAGACTGACCATTGAGGTTACCTTTATAGACTCCTTCATAACCTTTGAATTTCAATTCTAAAGTGAGTTAGTCAATTTTTTAATAACAATAAAAATGCTTATATACTTGTTAAGAATAATTTTTGAAAATAACAGAGTAAATTCGTAGGTGCAATTATTGATACAATATTTTGATTATTTTAGGAAAGAAGTAATAGTTGTTGATTTTAGAGGAATTGAATAATTAAACAAGGGTAAAGAAATGCAAATAAATCTAGAAATGAAGGATAATCGAAAATAATATTAAGATAAATACAAAAAAGAATGAGATTACACTCGAAAAGATTATTCAAGGTAAAAAACAATATGGAAAAAAAGATACCCACAAAGAAGGGTAGATAATCAAGAAACACAAGTGTAGAAATGACTAATGAGAATATGATCAAGCAAAAATATATTTTTTTTAAAATTAAATTTCTAAATTTGTAAAATTAGATTTATAACTTGAAATCTTAAGAAAAATAATCACGATGAACGGTTAAAATTGTACGCCTAGTTATTAAATATAAGAAAAATAAGCATAAAAACAAACATAAATAGTACTCCCAACTACCTTAAATATACAAGCTTCGATAAATTAAAGTAATTAATAGTTCGAAAATTCTTTGAGAAAGAGTTTCTCAACATGCTCAGTCAGAGGGAGAGAATAAAAGTAAAATTAATCGAAAGTAAACCAGAATTAAACTTGGAAGGGCAAAAGGAATATGATGCAAACTGTCATTTACTTGATTCGCTTGGAACTTCGCAAAATACAGATTCACAGTATCTTATCAAACCAAATATAAGGAACAATAACTTAAAACCACACTTAGCAGTATGGAACTTCTCAGCTAAACCATAGGCGTAATTCAGAGCTATCAAACTAATAACGGTCACCACCGCCATACCCACCACCGTAACCGCCGCCACCACCACCTTCACGTCGGCCACCTCCGTAGCCGCCGCCACCACCTCCTTCACGTCTGCCACCTCCATAGCCTCCACCGCCACCTCCGTAGCCGCCGCCGCCACCTCCGTAGCCACCGCCGCCACCGCCTTCACGGCGTCTGCCACCACCGAAACCGCCACCACCACCACTTCCGCGGGCCTGAGCTTCATTAACAGTGATGTTACGGCCATCAAGTTCCTGACCGTTCATCCCTGATATTGCTTCCTTCATGGATTTTTCATCCTTGAAGGTAACAAAGCCAAATCCTCTAGATCTACCAGTTTCTCGGTCGTTAATGATCTGAAAAAAAATCAAAAACAATTCAGATCTAATAGATCTACGAGGTTACAAACAAAAATAGTAAAACTGAAACTTAAAACCGATCTATCATTCTTCATCTCTTGACAAAAAGAGAAGGAAGACGGAACATACCGTCTCAAGGAATGGTATAACAGTATAAACAGAGTAACAGTAACAGATGAATCAAGTAAACCATAGATAGAGATAGTAATCAGTAACAGAAGGTCATCAACGAAACCAAAGAATGGGCTCGGATCTGATTTCTGCTCTGCGACAAACGGACCTTCGAGTCGACTACTTCGCCGTAGGTAGAGAAAGCGTCGCTAAGTGTTCGATCGGTGGTGGCCCATGCGAGCCCACCGACGAAGCAACTGTACTCAACTTCGGCAGCCATTAAACTAAACTGAAAAACTAGAGAAGAAAAACCCTAATGAAAATATCAGAAATGAGAGATGCGGTGAAAGTTAAGCAGAAAAGCCCATATTTTATAGGCGGCAGAGGCTATGGTGTCCATGGGCTTTTAAGTAATTGGGCTTAGGGTCTAAGATATTTTGCCAAAGAAAATGTCCAAATCATCCCTAAGTCATCACTTTTCTTTGCCTAAAAATAATTTGGTCGATTTTAATTATAATAAAAAAATTATGAATAAGCCACTCCTTATCTTTGACTAAGGAAGATGTGATCGTTGACTAGAGTTATGCAGATTTTAATAATAAAAAAAAATTATATGAATAAGGCATAAAATAAGTTAATGTGGTGTTTTTCTATGTTAAATATTACTCCTATTTATTTACTTTTCAATTTTTTCAAATTATTTTTTATATTTTAAATCTAAATAGTCTTCATAAAATGAAGAATTCATATTTTGGCTATTTCTTTATTATTACTTTTACTTGGCGAGCGGACGTGTACAATACGTGTTAATAGACTAATTAAAAATATATAAATTAAGATGAGAATGTTAATAAGATCAGATGTATAATCATAATCAAGTGGGATAAAGAAATATTAACACCTTACCTTCTAATAAAATACATCTAAATTCACCTTCTTCGTTTTTCATTTAATAATGAGATGAATTGTATTGATTCTTATAAACTATAAATATTTTGAGGGGGGGAAAAGAAGAATAATATCAAATTATGGGTAAAAACATGCTCAAATTACGTATAGTTAAAAATGACAAAATGAAGGACTTTCATAAGAAAATGAATTAGCCGTCTGAATCTAAAATTTAATTCAGTATCATACTTATTGATAAAATAAATATTACTTTCAATTTTTTAGTTTGAGTTTTTAACCATTTTGAAATTTCAAAGTCAAACCAATATTCACGTACGAGTCAAAATATATTGAAGAATCCTTTTTTATATTAATTGAATTAAAAAAATATATAGGTTAATTATTACGATTATTTTTCTATAAAAATATGTCATACTATTAAATAACTCAAATAAGGAAAAACAATTAATGCACAATATTTAGTAGGATTTAAAAATGGAAAAAATTACTTGAATTGGTACCTTTTAATAAATAATTATTGATTTTAGCAATACTTTTTATTTATTACCATTTATAGCAATACATAGCAAAATTTGCAATATGTATTAAAAGTGAATTATGTATGCAATACATATGTATTATAACTGTTTTTTTATATATATTATAATTGTTTAGTAAGAAATTGACACTTTGTATTATAAGTGTATTAAAATGTGTGATAAATGTATATCTATCAATAAAACTTATATTATATGTGAATAATAAATTGATCTTTGTAATATGTGTTGATATCCAATTTTGGAGCTCCACAATATATATTAACCATCGAGTTTCTTCAATTTCGAACGATTTGAAATAATTAGTTTTATAACATTCAAAATATTTTTCAAGTTATTTTAAAGTAATTTTAGTCACTTTTATCATTTTTAAGTAATATATATTTTTTATATAATTTTGTATATAATTAATATATTTTATAAATATTTCAAAAATCATCTCAAAAAGATTTTAATTTTAGTAAGTATTTTATTAAATTAGTTTAGTTTAAATTATGGTTGTAATTTTGAATTATTAATTTACAATTAAGTTAATTATTTTATTTCGTTAAGATTAAGAAGCTCTTTAATTAATTAATATTAATTCGTCTTATTTAGGGTTTAGCTGAATTTGTTAATTTAACTCAATTTGACTATTTCTTAAACTCCAAGATCTGACCCATCTTTGCCCTCACCTTAAACCCATTTAGAAACCAAAATTGGGTCATTCATTCAGAATTTTCAGCATCCCACTTCTTCAGCTTTCCAATTCCAGCAGCCCAATCCCTATTATCCTTCAGACCCATCCAAATCCCAGCCCACTCTTTCTATTCCCAATTCCCCTACCCTGGCCCAATTCTTTTACTCCCAAAAGAGACCAAGCAACGTGACTAACAGAAGAAGCAACACAGCAGCAACTCACTACAACGTTCACAACAAACAAGGCAGCGTGTACAATTTCCAGAAACAACAACGAAGTCTTCACGCCAGTAGACGGAAAGCAGTGGCAGGTTAATGGCGTGAGCAAGATGCGTGCTCAGTACCAATTTTGTTGTCGTCTTCTTCGTGTCCCTCACCGATAGTACTGTTCCAGTCGTGATTTTCAGCAAAACACATCTGATGTAGCAGCGCAAGACCGTCCTTAGGGATGTGAGATCATTCCACGTCGCGCCCAAGGACATTGGAACCGATCTGAAGCGTCCATCTCCCCTTTCCTCTTTCGGAATTGGTTGAAATTCCAGGAAAAGGGGTGTTTCCCCTAAATTGTGAAAGGATTGTGAGTTTGAATTTCGAATTGGTCCCTTCTCTTATTCAGTTTTCATCTGTTTCCCCCCAAAAGATTGGAACCCTAATTTTACTTACAAATACTCACTTCCTCTTCATTGAAAAATGTTGGATTTTTCTAGGAACAATCACTTTTATACTCAAGAAATTTTAGACATTTTTCTCTAATCCTAAGTTGTGAGAAAAATTTTGTTCGAGTTTGGTTTACATTCCTTAGTTGGCTGCACAAGATTAAACTCGTGTTTGAGGTCGTGGAAGCTCACTACTCCTCTGCTCGTTGTTCCCCGTTTGTTGCCCCGAAAAAGGTGAATCTTCTTTTAAATTTTAACTCATTTTGGATTGATTTTTTTTTTTTTTGTGAACTGAAGTGGCCTACTGATTATTCTTCTTCGTCCACGATTGTTTCTGTCCTTCGTGATTTGTTGTTGATGGTTTAATGAAAGTTTCTTTTTTGGTTTTAAATGGGGTGTATTAGTTGATTAGTGTATGAAGTGTATCCTTCGTGTGAGTTAATCATCTTTAAACATCTATGGAAATTGTGAGTAGAACCATGAGTTTATTGATTTTGTCTTATGAGGTTCAAATGTCATTTGTTTGCTGCTGGATTTGTTAGTGAAGTATTTCGAGAGTTGTCATGTTTGATCTTTAGAATTGGTTATTTGAGGTTTTGATCTAAATAGGTATGTGTGGTCAACGTGTATTTTGAAACTGTTTTCTAGCCTAAAAATCGCTACTCTTCTCGTTTATTTTCCAAGTTTTCATGGCTGCATTTTGTTTAATTTTCAAACTATTTTATTCGTCATAGTCTATTTTAATTTGTTGTGAATCTGCATTATTGCTTCGCACTCGACGTCTTATTCTTCATTCTCTCATCTTAAGTTGGATGAATGAACTAAGATGCCAAATATTTGGAGTTCAAGTGTTGTGTTTGCGACTGTTTGAAGTTCATATGTTGCATTTTCAGCTCGTTTAAATGATTTTGTGGTTCCAAGATGATTTTAAGCTTGGTTTCTATCATGAATATGTCATTGAATCAGTTCATTTTTGCTTACATATTGCTCTGTCTTTGAGTATTTATTTATTTTTTATTCGTTTTTGGTTTGTTTTGTTAGTATTGTTGTTCATATAGAGATGGAATATCAAACTAGTTAATGGGAGTGATTGTCTATTACATTATTCATCGTAGGTACTTTGGTCTATTTTCCTATATCTACTGAATCTTCATAGTTAGTTTTAGTCTAGACTTTCCTTGCTTTCGACATGATCATAATAGGCTGTCCAAATGACTTTCTTGTCTAAGTTTCGATTCAATGGTTTTGTACGTGTTTTCACCCTTGTCTTCTCTAAGTTTTTGAGCTCATTTATGATATATCCCTGCATGTTTTCCATAGCACTTATAAATGAGTTAATTTTATAGGATTGGTTTAATGTATTTTTGCTTCCCTAAAATGATTTGGGTGCTTTAAATTTTACTTCTAATGACTAAGTTTTAAGGCTACTCATATTTCTTTGAGATTTGCATCAGTTAGCTATTATTCCTCTAATTTGGGTGGAAGTTTAAGTGACATCAACTCTTTCTCATGCCTACTGTTTTGCTCATGATCAAATGCTTAAGTTTGTTCTATTAATACATGGATTTATTATTATCTTTGCTTAGCTTTGTGCCGCATCTTAAGCTTAATGACATATATTCCTATAGTTCACTCTATTGTTTATTAATAGTTGCCTCCTTATCATTTGTCTTCATCTAGATAGTTAGGCATAAACCCATTACTCATTTGGTCATTGCTAGTCTAATTGTCTATTTGTAATCATCTTTCTAATATTTTATCTTATCATATGGGAGTTAGTTTAATTCTAGGAAAAGGATTTTTTTAACATTGTATAAGCTCCTTTGTCACCTTTGCATAACATCGGTACAGTGAACTAATCACATGCATCTCTTCGCCTCATTTCTATTTCATGTGTCTTGGTTGTATTATATAGATTTGAAGCATGCCCCATTGCTAATTTCTTGTTTTGTTCTTTTCCATGCATGAACTGGATTCCCCTCGAGTCCTTGGAGACTCTTTTTCCCTGCATTTCGTTGATTGGGCCTTAGAGGTCCAATTTTATGTTCTATCGAGTCGGTCGAGTTTTGGAGTTGACATATAGGTTAAAGGCGTTAAATAGGGGCTGGAAAAGTGAATTTCCATATCCAAATGAGGTCTAAAGGATAGTTGTATACATGCAATATACATTCTGTATACATGATATACGGGTCCAAAAAATATAGTGATACAGGTTCAAGGACGAAATATAGGTCAAAAGCTAATATACAGGAAAATGCAGAAATACGGACCCAAAATACGGCCCGTATACAACTGTATACATAAATCCTATACACATATTTTCTAAAGGCAAATAGGCCCAAAAGCCTTAAACAATTTCTAGCAGGTCCAGGAAGCAGAAAAATGGGCCCAAAAACCCAATGAAATGAGTACCAGCAGTTATCTTGGTGAAAATGGGCCAAAATTCCATCATTTTGGGCCTAACATTAGTATTAGGACAGGTGCATCAAGATTTGGAAATTCAATATTTCTCTCCCTCTTTATTTATTTGTTATAGTGTTGACTAATAATTTCTTTTATTTTGGTTTGACTTAATTAATTTCCCAAAGATAGTCATTTCTCTTTTTATATTCAAAATTACAATATTTATATTTTATACTTAGCTTTATTTTTATTTATTGTCTTGTCAACATGTGAATTATCTCCCTTAGAAAGTTCCCTTTAGTTTTCCCCTTAATAATAAAAAATGAATTTCTTTTACTTAATTAATACTTTTTTTCAAGTTAGTCAAATCGTTGGTCAGCCGCAAGTTAGTGGAAGGGCCTAACACCTTCTCGGAATGTAAATTGAACCCCCGAACCCCTTTAAATTTCAAATGATTTTATCATGTTTAAATCTTTTGAAAAAATTAAGTTTTCTTAATTTCTTAAAAAAATTAAGTGGCGACTCTATTTTGGAAAATCGATTTCTCTTCAAGTCATAAGTTTAGTCGATTTTTCGAAACAACTTAATTTTATTTTTATTTTTCAAGTAAAACAGAAGTGGCGACTTTGTTGGGGACTTAATTAAGTTCTAAACATAAGATTTGACTATTTGACTAATTGTTATTAATTGCTGAATTGTTTATCTATGCTTAATATGTTTAAATTGTTATAACTGTCATTGCATTCATGACATTTTCTGTTGTATGTATAGTATATTAAGAACGGTTTCTGCATAATCGCAATCGAACTTTTATACTCGACCCTTTTCCAAAATGATCGGCAATTTATTGGTTCGTCATGTGTCCAATGGTTGTTGTAAGTTCCAGCCTAAGTTGTTCGTTTGGGTTCCCGGTCTCTCAAAAGTCACTCTTAGTCAACTAGCGTAGAGCGAAACCAAATCCTAGATTTAGCGCATTTGAACTAAGTTGACCCAACACCCAAGGCGTGTTGGGCCTATTAGAATCCCACCTTGTGTCTGTTTGGCCCATTGGTCAATAAAAAGACAATCATACTTATGTGTTTAAATTTGAAGGATGTATACGTCATTTGGCAAAACATTGTCTCTTGGGGTTGGGAGTTTTAGAGTTTGTTCGAGTCAAAGAATGATCAAATTATCATTGCAAGCCAAAGGCGTCGACATTTGAAGAAGAGAAGAAATCAAGATCGAATGACTTTCCATGGAGGCATAGCTTAGGATGATACCCCTGCGTGGGACTGATTATTTGTATCCCCTTTTCCCTATTATGTATCCCATTTAGTTTTATTCATCAGAATGTATAAAGTTGGGTTTTGGGGCAATGAAATGTTTCAAATGATGTATACATCTTTCAAATCGTTAGGCCTACCCTTGGCACAAAAGGGTCACATCTGTTTAAAATGCGCAATATATGTTTATGTGTTATAACTGTTTTTGCGATTATGTTGCTTTATTTGGATATGTCCTAGCCTACTCTTTTTGGATATTGTTTTTTACAAACCCTTAAGCACAAATATAAAGTCACTATCAAAAGTGCGTCCAAATACTCTTCGAGTCTTTAGTTTCCCAACAAAATTCGAACTTTTTTTTCAAAACTTACTTTCTCATTGCAAAAAAAAAAAACTTAACCCTTTATCTCAAAATTGAAAAAAGATTCAAGCTGGTCGAACTACGTAGACCTGAATTCATCCTCGTGAGATAGGTAGGCAGCCTTTCAAGGCTCGGTCCCCATTTTAAGAAATTCTATCTTTTCCAACTCTTGCAAGGAGAATAGAGTTTCAAATCAATCGAAAATCGGAAATATAACAATGAAAGAGACAATCGACTTTGTCTCGACTCAAGTTGACGTTTCTGATTCACCAAGCTCAAAATCAAATAGATAAATTCCTGTCTATTTAGTCATTTCTCTAAATACGTGGGCTAGTTTATCTTCAAGTGGAGCAACTCTTAAGTGTTTGTGGTCATATGTGTGATATTTTGTATTATTTATCATCTACATAGACTAACATGTTTATTTTTTGAGTTATTTTTATTTGTTAGGTACTTAGAACTGATCTATGTTGATAAGCTAGTTGGTCATCCTTAATTCACAAGATCTAAGACCCCAAAGATTCCTTCATCGATCAAAATTTGCAAAAAGGAAAGGTAGTGATGGGTGATTACAATGACGAGATTGGCCTGACTGATGTTGTCATGGCTCAGTCCGCCGCCAATGATCAAAATGAATTAATTATGCAGTTGATGCAATCGATTGCCGAAATGAGGATCGAAATGCAAAGAATGCAAGATTTGTCTAATCCAATTTTTGCTTTCAATCCCTCTAGGAGATGGAAGACCTCCACTTCACTTTCCTCTACCAAGCACGGAATAGGTTCATAACCCTCCCTCTAACCTCGCTCAAAATCCCCCAATCATCGACCTAACTATCCCCTAATCCCATCATGCCTCTGTCTCTTACCAAGTGTCACCTCTTCCTCAAGGTACCAACCCCCAAACCTTCCCTACTCATTAAAATGTCAACCTGCAAGCTTGCCCGCCCCCCTAAAATCAAAATGTTAATAATTCGCAAACATTCCCCCATCACAAAAATCAACATACCAACCCCCAGACTTTCCCCCAAAATTACCAATTCACTCAAAATACCCAGAACCCCTTCATTGCTCCACCATTGCCTCAAAAGACTGCTTTTCAAATTCCAATTCCAAATGAACTTTACGCCAACTGTTTCAAGCTTAATCACTATGAGGAACAAGAGAGAGAGAGTGGAGGTCAAAGGAAGATAAAGCCAAGTTGAATATGAAAGAAACGATTATGAAAGCCATGAAGGAGTTGCACTGTATTCCTGAAGTCGATGGGTTGAGTTATGAGGATCTGTGCATCCATCCGAATCTGGACCTCCCAGAAGGGTTTAAAGTGCCAAAAATTGACACTTTCGGAGAACATGGAATCCCTTGGCGCACCTGAGGGCTTACTGTGACCAGCTCGTGGGAGTTGGAAGGAATAAAGTTTTATTAATGCGACTTTTTAGACGAAGTTTGAATGGAGAAGCGTTGGAATGGTTAACCTCCTATGAGATAAAGCAGTGGTGTAGTTGGAATGCACTAGCTAAAGATTTCGTCGAACGATTCGCCTACAATGTGGAGATTGTTCCTGATCGCTATTCTTTGGAGAGAATTAAGAAGAAATCCACTAAAAACTATCGTGAATATGCATATAGGTGGAGGAAAGAGACCGCCCGGGTTCAACCTCTCATGTCTGAGAAGGAGATCATTGAAGTGTTCATACGCATTCAAGGGCTAGAGTTTTATGACAAGATAATGTTGCTCATTGGAGCAAAATTTGCGGAGATAGTCAAGGTAGGTGAGGCTATCGAAGATGGGCTTAAAATCGGAAAGATTTCTCGCGTTGCCACCCCAACCGAATCTTCAGGATTGTTGAAAAAGAAGAGAGAGGATGTGTCTTCCATTTCCTACGCATCTGATGGAAAAAGACACTTCAGAAAATCCTCACCTTACAAAGGTTATCCTCGAGCTCCACAAAATTCATATCCAGCTTGTTATACCCAATCAGGTTATCAAATTCCGCCACCGAGTTACCAAATTCCACCTCTCAATTACCAAACTCTACCACCGAGTTACCAAATTCCACCTCTTATTTACCAAACTCCACCTCCATATTACCAAAGTATCCATCTATATTATCAAGCTCCATCAGTTAATTGTTCAAATATCCAATCAAGTTACCAAAATTCACCTCTATACTACTAAAGTACCCTTCCTAGCTACCGAGCTCCGTAATACCCAAATTTCCAAACGCCAGCACCAACTCATCAAAATCCTCCAAACTACCGTCAAGTACCTCAATATCCACAAAATAAGTACAATCCTCCTCGCCCAAATCTTGAGAAGAAACTTTCTAGAGTTTTTACTCCTTTGATTGAGAGTCGAACACAACTTTTTGAGAGATTGAAATCAGCTGGCCTGATACAAACAATTGATCAAAAAAATATCAATGTCAACTTCAAGCTTTATAGACCCGATCTTCATTGTGCTTACCATTCAGGAGGTGTTGGGCATATTACTGAGGATTGTATCAACTTGAAGCATTAAATTCAAGACTTGATAGATCAAAAGGTTGTCACTCTTCAGACTGCCACTCCTAATATTAATAGAAATCTCATGCCGAATCATGGAGGGGTGACTATTAATATGGTTGAAGTCGAAGAAGATTTGAATGTAGAAAAAGTTATAATCTCAGCCAACCTTGAAAAGCTTGAGAAAGTTGTAGCCTCTCCAACCAAAAAAGAGAAATCCAAATTTGTTATCATGGCACCTCATCAAGCTATTGCTTTAATGCCGAAAGAGGGTCAGAACAAACAAAAGATCGATCAAGCTTTTCCAAAATCAATACCTCACTTATATCAGTCTTTTCCAATGCAAAATGGTCTAGGGGAAGGAATCAAAAATTGGTTCAAAGAAAGTGATATTGTGCTTGAAAAGATGATCGAGACACCAGTCATACTAGACAACGAGTCAAAGGAGAAAATGCCTAATTGGACATCTACTTCGCTCTTGATTCCTCGCTCGTCTTGGTAGACATAAATAATTTTCTATCTTATTTCTAAAATTGGTGGTGTTCCGAAAGAGGTTCGAGACCCAGACCCATACTTTACTCTATTTTTGCCACAATATGTTTTAATCTCCCTCATAATATTTTTGAAAAAGGCAAGATGATTTATTATCATGGCCAAAGTTCTTATTTTCTTATTTGAAATGAAAAACTCCTTTATTGTAAAAATTTACTTTACTTACTTTATATTTGCTATCTAACAGTATTTGTTTATGATTTCAGTAAAAATATTTTCAAATCTCTCAATATCATGTCATGTCACAAGCTGAATGAACAAAATGACGTAGATGCGAACGAATTTGAGGACTACAACAATATGATCATGGTACATAAACACATGGTTGAGTAATTCAGACAGTTCGAGAGTCACGATGAGCCAAATTCAGAAGAGATCAGAATAGTGAATCAGGAAAATGATGAATGCATCAAAGAAATAAAAATTGGTGCCTATCTGGAAAAAAACACATGAGAGAGAACTCATCAGTTTGCTTAAAGAACACATCGATACATTTGTTTGATGACATTACATGGTTGAGCATGAACATTGGATCTCACAAGTCATCAATCTAATTAGATGATGTTAAAAGATACCATGTTTGAAGACTCGATTTCTATCTTTTCCTTGTAACCACCTTTATTTGTTTGTAATAGTTTATGCTTAGAATTTATCCCTTTGTAATCAACTACGTCTGACCTGAAGTCTCAAGAATGAGATGCGTAGGCGACCTATGACGGCCTCGGTCACCTATTTATCCCTTTAATGTGTTTTCTTTTTTATCTGAACTACGTTCGACCTGAATTCTCAAGAATGAGATACATAGGCGGCCTATGTCGGCCTCGGTCGTTTCTTTAGTTAAATTTTCCTATTTCTGTAGATCCTTAAGAGGGGAACTACGTTTGACCTAATTCCTGCCTTAACGGGATACGTAGGTGCCACAACGGCTCGGTCATATCTCCCGTAAGATTTCTATTTTACTTTACAATAGAAACTGGGACAGAATTTTTGAGAATGACTCAAACATTCTCAAGAAGAGGATCTCTCCAATAAGTCGAGACTGAAGATACATTGAGAGTTGTAACTGGAACAGAATTTTTGAGAGGGTCTCAAAAATTCTACAAGTCATATATCAACAGTTCGAGATACTCCAAGACATCTAACTGGACAAAATTTTTTAGGATGGCCTCAAAAATTTCTTCAAGCATCACTAGAAGTTTGTAGTCCATTTTGAATATTTCGAGCATGATTAAAAGTTTAAAACTAACTTCAAATGATCTGACATCGTTAAAGTTCATAGTCAACTTCAACAATCTCCCGCATCGTTGGATATCAGAGTCAACTACAAAACTTCCCGATTATAGTAGATTTCGGGAGGACCGTGTCAGAAATTTTCCAAGCTTTAATGATTTTTGAAATCTCCAGAACAAGCTATCATACATACCAAAGTTTCGAACCAATGACGATCATTTAAGCTTGACGTGATATGACACTTGGCAGTGACCTTTTCAATTAAAGTTTTTTGAAAACCTTTCTCTTAAAGATTTTATCTATATGTTTCAAATGTTTTTGCATAAAATATTTTGTCTTCTCTATCGAGAAGCAAGAGATCAGTGCGATCAACTGAAGATAGCAAGACAGGGAGCAAGCGATTGAAGAAGTCAACACAGATCAGTTTGTTTTAAAAACTAACATTTTTTCTGTGGATGCATGTCTATAAGATTGCCTCAAGTTCATCATATTCCTCCATTCAACGAATATGGAGAAGTCAAAAGGGCGAGGAGCTCCCCAAAATTGACAATTTTTTTGTGGATGCAAGAAAGTCATTGAAGTTTTTTAGAAAAAAAAGAAGAAAGAGCTCTGAATACAAGCAACAACACCTCGTCTAAATTTCCAGCAAAACATGAGTCACAACGAAAATAAAGTGTTCAAAATGGGAACAAGTGAAAGCATCACTCTCAACATATACAAGCATCTTCGATGACACGAGATTACATTTTTTAGCATCAAGAACGTTTGAAGAATATTCACAAATCTCATCGATATCAGACGCGGTAATGTGAACTACCTTGAGCAACATCGTCTTTACCATCCGGATGGACATTCCTAGAGTATTATCAAATAAGATAATACCATCACCCAGAGGGACATCATCGTTATATTATCAATGGTGTTGACATCCAATTTTGGCACTCCACATTCAATTAATTTTCAAGCTTCTCCAATTTCAAACAATTTGAAATAATTGTTTTCGCAAACCAAAAAATACTTTAAAATTAATTTTCAAGACATTTTGTTATCTTTTATATAGATTGTATCTGTTTATATTTATAATATATATATAGATTCATATATTTTTCATGCTAGATAAAATTTTAGAAAATCTTCTTACTAAAAATCGGAGTTTTAAGACCAATGATCCTTCTTCCTTTGAAATCAAATTGGACTCTCAATATTTCATTCGAAGTAAAAGAGAAGACCAATTTTTCTAGCCCAAAATCACCTGACCCAGCCCAAATAACCCCTATGCTCCTCTATTCTCAATTTCCCTCATCCAACAGTAACACACGCACAATTGCAGCAACTTTCACCCAGAAAAGAACGAACTCATTCCCAAATTTTTGCCTCTTCGATTCCCCCTTTTCTCCTTCAATTCGTATGTTCAGGCGTGCTTAGCACGAGCACAACGACATTATCCTCTCAATTTTCCTTTTCTTTTGCCAACTTTCGTTCAAGAAATGGTACGAATTGGTACATTACCTAGTTGGCAATCCTTATCCGCTCAAGGATTTTTGAAATTTCTCAAGTCCCACATCGAATTCCATCTTCAAATTCAACTCGTTATTTGTCCTATATAAACCCATTTCCTCTTACTGTTCAAGGGGCATTTTTTTCGGAGGCGAAGAAAAGAACACCCCGTTAAGTTTTTGGGAGTTCTTATTTTCGTTACTGAAATTCTATTGATTCGCGACTATTTTGAGTCGGAGTGGTGGTGGTGTTCATCACGTTCACTCGAGTTCCAGTCGCTGCCCAGAACCAGGTAATTATTTCCTTTCCTTTTTATTAGTTCAATTTTAGTCTATGTTGTTGTGTTATTTGTTACAGTCAATTTAAGGCTAGTTATGTTTCTTAAATTCTATATATTGATGAATCCTTTCTGTTGAATGTCTAAGTTTTCTTGTTTGAGTTTTCGATCATAACTGCTTGAGAAATTTACTGTTTATAGATTAGGACGAATCATGTGGTTAGAGAAGGCTACTGGTGTTGCTGATATGTGTTTAAGTTCTTTTGAGATTTTTATTTCTGTGAAATATGAACATGTTTATGATCAATAGCAAATTTTACTTGGTTGGCTTTTTTGCATTAAATTCTGATTGGATCGAAAACAACCTAAAAATGCATTATTCTTGCTAGCTGGACTGCCATGTTTGTGTTGAAAATAGCTTATCTTTAGGGTTGCTCTTTAGCATTCTCCCAAGAGCTAGGAGTGGATGAACGAAAGTGTCACGACCCGGGAGCACCCCCAAGTCGTAACAAGGCGTACTCGACCCCGAAGGGGTCTTATACGAGCCACATAGTCATTCATTGCATTCAATAATGAAAATAGTGCGGAATAAAAAAAAACTTATTTACATCCACACA